>FLMG01000484.1:2705-45982 GCA_900088475.1 Hyphochytrium catenoides
TCTCTCCTCTCTCTCACACTACTCACCTCTCTTCTCGCTGATAGTCAAGGCGGCAACTTACAGTTCGGCGCTTACAGTCCTCATCCCTTACTTGTCTCCTCCTCTCAACAGTTCCCTTTCATCCGGCACACCATCTACCCCATCCTCGGTCCCATCCTTTTCTGACGGGTTGAGGACCCAATTATAGATCGACAAACCTCCATCCCGCTCTCAACTCATCAAACCCGTTTAAGAGTAAGAAAGACATAACAGCAAGCCCGTCTAGCCGTCATTCATTACTAAAATCGTCAAACTTGAGGTCATCCGTGCGCCGCTTGCCCCCTGCATATATCAACTTCACTCCAGACAATCAAGACCATCATTCGTTTTTCAACGGAATCCGCTCTCTCATTATCGGTCAACCAATCATGACTTCTGTGGAGTCGATCAATGTGCAGATGGCTGTTTGCAACGACGCAAAGGCCGTTGATTCAACTCTCAGCAAGCTTGATGATGTTGATGACCTTCGCTTACCGACACTTGCGCTTGGCAATGATGCTACGGAAGAGGTAGCTCCTGTCTCTAAACAATCTCGTTGATGGGACCATGTGGGTCTAACAAAATTCTTGTCCTCCTGTGTTGTCACAGTCCAGCCACCTCGAGCAGCAGAAGATGGCAATGGAAGGTTAGTACGATCGGCTTTTTTTCCTTTACTAAGATCTAGTGCCAAAGTCGATGTGCTACTTAGAGGAGGTGGCAAAGACTGAAGCCGAACTGATGCGAGCCTTGCACGATGCAGAGAAGCAGCTGCACGACATTGCTCTCCTGGAGGAACTAAGCCCTAAGGCAGAGCTTCAGACCTGCAATCTGGATATCCTGCGCGCTGCTTCCTCATGTTCGAGTATGAACAGCGGCATCGCTCACTGCAATGATGCCAGCGGACCTTCCAGTAGTACTAACACCGTCAGGTATGGGGCTGCAATTGGCCAAACACCAGTAAGGCTGTAATTAACTCATAGCGCTTGCAGACTTCCGGGTGATAAGGTCCAAAGAGCCACCTCTATGCATGCCCTGCCCATTGAATCCCCCAACCCTGCCAACGAGTTTGCAGCTCTGACAGGTTTGTCACTTGCTTTGACATCATCAAGTCACTCGATTATAGCCTTTCTGTCCAATTTCTGATTGATCTCACACTTCGGCTACTCAGAGATGCGTAAGGAGCTTGCAGAAGATCTCAAGGGCGTGCCAGACTTCGAAGAATTGAAAGGGGATGTCCGCCTTTTGCGCTTCCTCCGCGGCTACCGACTAAATGTGCAGCAGGTAGAGCTTTTCTGGACTGGGCTCATGAGCCCTTCACGTTTACTTATTGACGATCAATAGGCCTGCAAGAGCTACCGCGCTATGCTTGAGTCTAGAAAACAGCATGGTCTTGATAAGATTCGTGAGGAGCTCGTCGCGAAGCAACTGCGCCCAGAAAGCTTCCCTCATTTTGCCCTTGTGCAGTGAGTGCCAGACTTTATTCTTCTCATATTACTAGTTGCCTCTCATAATAATACCGCCATCCTTTATTCATTCCAAATATTCTACGCTCTCCTTGGTCCAGGCCACGGTGTGTTCCAAGGTCGTCCTTAATTTTCTCCCCCGTTATCAGATTCCCCCATCAGTCGCTTGCCGTCACCTCCTCTCTTGCACCCTCTTCTTCATCTGTCAAGACTTCGGTTCGGTTTCTTTACTTAGCAATGTTTGAACATCAGGAAGCACATCCCCTTCGCCAACCTGTACAATACCTTTGACCGCCAAGGGAATGTCATCGTCATAGAGAGGACAGGCGCTATCAACAAAAACGGTTCGGATAAGCTGTCTCACTTTTAGCTTCTGCCCATCTAGCTACCTTGTCTGCCTGAGTTAGTTATTTTTGCTGTAGCTGAATTCTCACTGAACCTGATTATTTCCTGCCATTATCATGCTCATAGTGCGAGTTGGCCTTGACACCTATATTGGACAGGTCTGGTGGCAGAGCTCGGCTACGAGAAGCTGTTTGATTACTTCAAATATGAGCTCGAGTACAGGTCAATCCAGCTAGACAGACACTCCAGAGAGAAAGAGCGCTTAGTGCGAGTCATTGAGATCCGCGATTTGAAGGTGCATAGTCTTCCTTATAGAGCTCTTCACTTGCAATCCACCACTTATCGCTTCTCTTTCGCTCTGCAGGATATCAACCCAGCGGTCTTGGATGTGAAGACTCTGAACTTCCTAAACCTTCTATTTTCTTTTATGCAAATCAACTACCCAGAATCCACCGCCTACATTTTTGCCTCCAACGCTCCGGTAAGGGTTCCTTCGTCTCCAGTGGCGAGTGCTTTGAAGCTAATTGCATTGCCGACAGTGGGTCTTCTCTCAGATGTGGAAGCTGCTGGTCACCGTCATTCCCGCAGCAGTAATCCAGAAGATCCAGATTAAGGATGAGAAGAAGACGAAAGCAGAGCTTCCCATTTACATAGATAAGGACGTACTCCCTACATACCTAGGCAAGTTGAAACCATGTGCTCTAATAATCGCGGTCAAAGCTGACCAAGAGCCCGCTACTTGATGATAGGAGGAAATAATGAAGCCAGGCTTGTTCCCGAGACGGGTCTGCTAGCCCCTCCTCCGTTCCAACAGCTTCTCAATGAAGGGGGGACAAGCGTCAGCATTGGCCGGGGAGCCTCTGAGAGACTTGCAGTCCTTGTGCCCAAGGGCGGCTCTCTTCGCTGGGAGTTTGCCTGCGACGGATATGACTTAGACTTTACCTTGAAGGAATGTAAACAGGGCGACGGAGAGGCTATTGAAGAAGTTTTGATTCCAACACAGAGGTACCAACCTTACAGGTAAGACTACTTGTCGGTGACGATGGACCACGTAGGGAGCGAGGGAGAGAAAGAACACGTTGAGTATTTGACAGGCGGAAGAAACCAGAGAGTGTCAGAAAAAATGTTAGAGGGTTTGACGTTAGCTGACCTTCTGTTGCTCCTAGCATCGTGGCTGGCACATGGAAGGCGGAAAAGGACACTCGGCTGGCGCTCATCTTTAGCAACAGCTATTCCTGGGTAAGGGGCAAGGAAGTTGCGTACAAGACAACGATCACGAAGCCCACCGGAGAGGAGGAGACAGTACTTAAGCAGTAGTGCCGGACAATAATAGATTACTCATTTTAGTGTACATTAAGTACAATGGAGACATTGGCTTTTTCCTGACCCTGATTACCACGACTAATTGCCAAGAATTCTTGGCCAAAGCTCTCTTTTTCCCTCTTTACTTCTTCTCTCTATCCCCTTTGCCACCCACTAACGACTTCTCTTGCCACCCACTAGCGACAGGAGAAGTCTCTAGTGGAGGCAAGAGTGGCATATTTGTATAGCCGATTGTATGCTACGGTAACTGAGGGTCGTGACTGTGAGGAAGACTATGGCAGCTGTCTAAAAGCGAAAGATAACCAAACGCTTCTCAACGCCAATCCTGCACACCGGACACTCGGTAGTGCTCTCTGTGCACTCTTCACAAAAACCTAGATGACCACAAGGGATGAAAGCGATGTTGGCCAGGTACTCGTAGCACACCTTGCAGCAATCACGCTCAAAGTCCACGCTGCTGGGCCGTCGAGTGAGTCGTGGTGCCTTCTCCTCATCACCCTCCTCATCTCTTCTCTCGGGGCTGCCTTCCCCTCCCACTTCTATCCCGTTGCACTCTTTCGAGGAGCGCTTGGATATCCGGGTCTCTCTTCCTAACAGATGCTTGTTGATAATGGGGGCCCCCTCCAGAGTTAGGGAGGCGCTTCGAGAGGAGCCGTTTGCGATCACTGGTGCAGCAGAAGATTCCACGCTTGAAGCGAGAAGGCCTCCACTGGACGGCCCACTGGTGTCTCTTAAGACAGACGACCTAGGACGAGGAGGTAGGGAACCACTAGGCCTGCTGACATCAAGGGAGAGAAGCGTATCTACCAGTTCCTCCATTCTTGCTGTGGGCTTCTGAGCCGTAACACGCAACACATCCTGAGTATGGAAGCCTAACCCTACGAGTTGGGCCACCACGTTCCCAGTCCCCGCTGGCGTGCCTCCTATTAAGGCAAGGCAAAAAGTAAGGAACAGTCGTCATACTGATATACCTGGCTAAACCCATATATCTCTTCTGGCAACAGCAATTGTCACTGTTTGTCTCTTACTCGCTCCCTTCATTGTTGCCCCGCAATATTATAACCTTATCCTTAGATCACAGCTTCCCTTGCTCGACAAACCTACTTACCGGGCTGTCCTGAAACTTCTCTGGCTTGTCCAAACAGATTCTCCGACTCACTACTATATCTGTGCCCTTTCCGAGCAGGAGTCCCAATGGCCACGTATGAGAAGAAATTTTGAAAAGACAGGGAGAGGCAATAGAGACACCGATATCAAGATCGAGAGAAAGAGAGAGAGCAAGAGAAAGACAACAGATAGAGTGGGTGTTGAGAGGAAAAGAGAGAAAAAAGAGAGTGAGCTTTGTGAGGATTTGTGAAGAGGTCTAGCACTTATACTGCACCAACCCCCCGGCAACCCTTAGCGTCTTTCTCCTTACCTGGTGGCGTTGAAGCTTGAACGGCAGGAGAGGAGACAGGACTCAAGACAAGGGATGAAAGGTCTCATTGAGAAGCTGAACAATCCCCTCATTATCGCCTCGGAGGTTTCTAGCTTTCCAAAGCCGGACATTCACATCCTCCACAGCTCCTGCATTCAGAAGCATTTGCACAGCGCTCTTGTGGCCAGCCAGACAAGCATAATATAGCGCTGACTTGCCGACATGGTCGGCCATGCTGACATCGCACTCATCTCTCTCCAGGAAGTACTGGATGGCCTGCACATCACCTTTATAAGCAGCTGCATAGATGTTCTCCACCGCGGGTCGATAGCTCTTTTTGCTGAACGAGTTTGACCGCACTGAGCGTCTGCGGAAGAGCTTGGTTGACATGGCGTCCGATGGTGGCTCTGATCCGCGAACAAACAGTTTCTGGACTGATAAATGAAGCTCCACGGCAGGAGCAAATGATGGTGCCGAGCGCCGTATCCAAGAGAGTCAGAGAACGAGTAGACCGTCAAGTCATCGAAGTTCTTCAAGCCATAGCTTCCGACAGGCTTTCAGTTGATGTGTCTAACAGAAATGTGAGGCAAGCCTAATACAGCGGCATCAGCCTTTACCGCTGGCTCCAGGAATGAGAAAGCAGCGCCTCCCAGCTCTTCAAGAAGCTCTGGTTTATGCACCTCGGTAATGACGTTGTCTCTCCCTTAACAGCGCAAATAGGACGACGTGGACAGAGTGGAGTGAGTGCCAAGGCGACGGGACGGTACCTCGTAGAAGTGCAGCTGTGAAGCTCCTCAAGCTCATCGTCTTCTCCTCGTCAAGTCTTCTCCTTGCCATCTTCAGTGCTGCCGCGCCGCCGCATCATGGGCAGCAGCTTGGATCATGGACAGCTTCTGCGTTCTTCATGTGGCTGTTAGGAGCTTAGGAGGGACGACGCGGAATAGCCTTAGGTATCTCGTCCGCAGTCCGCCCGACATTCCTTTGATATGGGGGAATTCCTTCGGATACTGTTGGGTGTAGAAGTTGGACAGTTATGAAAATCCTCAAAAGGCCGGCAGAGTGCTTCTGAAAAAAAGAGACAGAGGGAATGGAAGACGGGACAATAGGGATTGAAGAGATAGAAGAGAGACGACCAAGGGAGGAGGAGGACAGAAAGCAGCAAGATCTCCCCCTTTCTGCCTCTGTTGTCCTGCTGATGATGGAGCGAGGCTCAGCTTTTATATTAATAATGGCGATGCCTTGAAGCTGATGCGGCATTGAGTAGTATCCGGGGCGCAACTTGCGCAAGGCAGAGCGCTGTGACGACAGATAAGGTGCTCTGTTAGTAGGACGATGAAGGGATGAGTCGCGATGGACGTGAGGAAAACCTGCGAAGGGCGACAAGCTGAGGCGGTGTCCCGCTGGAAGGCTGTACCCTGGAATCGCGTTTTCGAGGGTTCGACGACCGCGGGTGAGCACTTCTTTGCTCCTTCAGGACAATGTGGACTATCCCCTTGATCTGACGCTGCCTGAGGGGAATTATCCTCCCCGTCATCCTCTCTTCACGATTACTTTCTTCTAACGCCCTGCTGGCACGTCCATCGCTTCCCTACTGCTACCTGTACTCACACGTTGCTCTTCTCCTTTTGCTTTTGAGCAGCTCTTTACTTCATGCGTAGCGGCTTGGTACGAAAGGATCTTCTTTGTCTGTATGCCAAGGAGTTTATCCCTGAAAGCTACTCCGCGGAGAGTGCTGAAGCTGCACTATCCCTCCTCTTTTCCGATAAGGCTACTCATTGCTCTCCGTCACAATCAGAGTCCTGCAGGTCACCTCCAACGCCTTCTACTCTATCTTCGCCATACGTCCCTGGCCTTTGGATTTTAAAGCTCACAGACTCCAGCAATGCCAATGGCCTCATGGTCTTACGTTCTGACAGTATCGACATCAGTTTACTCGCGGAGCTCTTTGAGGATAAGTACGGACAACAGAGAAGGGGGAACCCTTACTAATAAGTGTTCCCAGCCATGATCTTCATCTTGTTGGCGCTATACTTGACCTCGTTCCTGATGGTCCTTCTTGCTCTTTTGTCTCCTCTGCTTGGAACTGCAATTTTGGTGTCTATCTTTCATTGCTGATGGCCACGAGTATGCCGGCCTGTTGCCCCTTCACAGCACTGCGCTGGGGGGACAGCATTCTGACTCGCTTCTCTCTCTTCTCCAAGACGAAAGAGGATTCTGCAGCGCTACCTTCAGCCCATGCTGCTTGACAGGAAGTACAAGTTTCATGTCCGAAGCTTAGTCTTGTGTGTAGGCGCCCTCTCCGTCTACCTATATGAAGATAGTTTGGCCCTCAGAGCCACTGTACCATGGACTAAGGAACATAACCTGGATGATAAGCTTGCCCATGTCACAAACGTTAGCGTCAATGAGAGAAACCATCTCTTTTCTCCTGGATCTCAGGTGATGAAAATTAAAGACCTTTATCTTAGCGACCAACTGGGCTTCCACAAGACAAGAGATGTGAATGCGGCGGAACACCCTTCTTGCTGTTCCCAGAGAGACCTTAGGCACTGTTGGTCGCTAGAAGAGGCAGTAGCCCCGCAGATGAAGGAGATTATAAGAGTTACTTTTGAGAGGATCTCCACAAACAGACGGCACTTCTTTACCCTTCCCAACTGCTATGAGCTCTTTGGCGTCGACTTCATGGTAACGTCAACACGTACCGCCTGACGACCCCTACTGCTGCCCTCTTGCCATCACGCTCTGACTGTTGTGCTCCTTCTGCTATAGCTATCCATCTCTGTTCTGCGGCGGACCGTTTGTCACAATTCTGGCACCTAACAGTAACGTCCTGCTCTCAGATTGATTATAGTTGCCGAGTATGGCTCCTAGAGTTTAACCCCTGTCCGAGCCTTGCGATGTATGGGAAGTCGTTGGAGGAGCTTGTGGGCCCAACTCCTTTGGAGCAGATACCTTCCTCTTTCAAGCGCGTGTACAGCTCGCCGAGCCTTATAGCTCCTGAGTGACTTCTTGCGCAACATCAACCTTTACTGACTCCCTTCGGAGGATCTGACATGGACGGAGAAGAATCGCTATATCTTTGCGACCTCAGAATGCCGAAGAGCGTTGGCAGCTTCCAGTTTGTCGAAGTCCTCGCCATCCTGCTGAGTGCCAGTTAGAGCAACTTTGGGATAGATAACCCAGAAGGATGCGAAACGATAGATGAGAGCGGGGGAAACTCGAGAGGAGAAATCGCGGACCATACCTCGTCAACCAGTCTCTCCAGAGCCATAACCTTTTTCTTAAGGTCATCAAGGGCAATGGAGTTTCTGGAAGTGGCCCTCTCACCGATCCGGCTATCAGCAAAGTGTGCAGGATAGACCTACAGAGACAGGGACTTAGCCAGCCTGGGTTTCTCTTTGCTCAAGCTGTAAACTCATACCGCCGCGACCGGTCTTTTAGGAGCGGGATCCTGGAAACAAAAGGATTAGTAACCCGCGGCGTTGACCTAGAAGCAGTGCCTGCCCTTTTTGGCGTTACCTGCAAACCCAATAGTCGTGAGTCCCTCCACTCGTCATGCTGCTTCCGCTGCTCCAGCTTGTGAGCGGCAAACCTATGTGGAGGGACACGTGATAGGATGAGAGTTAGCAACGCAGAAATCTCATCCATGCCATAGCTTTAGCTTCCGAGGGCCAAGCTCAGCTTCTTACCTATCTTCAAGCGTAAAGTATCGCTGCTCCCAATCTTTGTTTATTTCTCTGCAAGCTGCTTCTTGCTTCGCAAGCTCCTCTTTAGCTGCCTGCAGCTGCTTCTGCGTGCACAAAGTGCATTTAAACAAAACAGGTAAGGAGGTTGGGAACTTAAACCCGGTCTGTAATGTGAAGATGTCCGCGATGATGAGAGAACAGTTACCTGAGACTTGTCCCGATCCACAGCCATTTCTTGGATCTAAGTAGAGTCCGATTCTAAGCAGTACAGGATAGAATGGAACATCTGCCGGCCTTAACGTACCTCAAGGAGTAGCTCCTGGATTTGACGTTGCGACTTAATGAGCTCCGCTTGGGCTTGAGTAAGGAGGGAGGAGACGTGTTGTTCTTTTTGCTTGGATGCCGCTAGTTGGTCAACTAGATCTTTCTTCTCATTTTCCATAATCTTTCTCCCTCCGGTGTATTTTCTTGCAGATGGGATATTAGCTCTTAGCATTGCATTGTCTAGTGTGCCCACCGTCAATAGCTCTACCTGTTCTCGCCTCGAAGATCCACAATTATTTTCATTGCTTCCTGGAGTTGATCCGCCAGCTTCTGATTCACAGCCTAGCCAAGGGATTTGAGTTAAAGAGGTAAAGCTCGGAGAGTTTGACTGTTTGTGGCTGAGGGGGTCTGGAGTCTAACTTTAAGTGGAGACTGTTAAGAACGTTGACTGAAGATCGTAAATGAGTTGATAGTTAGTGGAAAAGCAGGACGTACTGCAGCTTCCCGCTCCCTAGCTTCGACACGGCTTGACCACTGCACAGCCTCCTCGTAATGTTCGAGGAGATAGGCACACAGCTGGGTTTGGCTGGTCGGGTCAAGATCCTCAGGACTCAGCAGCGCAGTGCGGACCTGAATGGCAAATCATGAGACGCGGAGCCTTGGACCAGCGTCATGGTTCGGACCGTCGCTAACTTAGCGGAGCTAACCAAAATGGGAAAAGACAGGTAGACGAGGGCAAACTTGAAAAGTGAGACACAAACAGAAGATGGAAGAGCGAATCGAAAGCGCCAAACAGAAAGAGTACGAATGGTCTGATTTCAAGCTCGAAGGCTAGGAGATCAGGCACCTTGTCCGAAATCTTGAAGGGCCGGATGCTCTCTTTTACCCTCTCGTGGGACCTCCTAGAAGGAACGTCTTCATGACCAGTATGGTGCTTTGTCCTGCGTAGCCCTCTGCAAGACTGCTTCCATATTGCTGACTAGATGCCAAAAAGCCTTAGAGGGGTTGACTCTTCCCTCTTCATATACAATAGTTTCAGAACCAGCTGATCCATACCTCCTTTGACAGTTGCCCTGAGCGCTAAGAGCAGAAGCCAAAGTCCATGGATGATTACATAGGTTAACTACCAGCAACAGTGTGATTTATTTGGGTCTATCCGTACCTCTTGACTGTATTCGCCGGAGATGCGATGGCTAAGATTGGAAGAAGAAGAATCCAATGATGGAGAAGAGACTGAGGACAAGAGTAGATTAGCTTCTTCATCGTATTGTGGCGCTTCAGCCAAAGGAATATCTTTTTCCGTCCCTTACCAAAAGAGGCTTCTTCTTTCTCCGTTTTAGTTGTAGCTGGACGTGAGTTCTCATACGACCAGGACTTTGGAGGCTTCCGACCCTCGAGCATTGCGTCTCTCAGCTCTGAGAGCCTATCACGTACATTAGAAGCCAAATTTGGCGGAACTGCAGTAATAGACCTCTCATTGCCTAGGGTAGTAAATCCTTCTCGGTTTCGAGCGAAAGCTTCAGCGTTCTCCTTAGAGTTCTGCCGCAGCGCCCGCCGCCTTAGCGCAAGCTCCCGGCGACTTAAGTGAGTTTCCGTACTTGCCATTGACCTTCCAGGAGTAATAGCTAGGAATTGTTCTGTGTCCGCTCTCTTCTACTTCATACAAGCTTCCCATTAGGGCGCAATCGGATCATTGTACGTCTGGGTGGTCCCTAGCACTTCACGAAGCAGCTCGAAGTTTTGCCGGTTCGGTCAACTTCTGCCAGATGTGCGTTAGTCCCCCTGCTGCGGTAAGAATGTCTGAAAGAAGTCTATCTCTAAGGCTGGGCTGACAATGGCTAACACTCCGTTTACGAGGCAAGAGAGGTGGACTTCTCCTTGCGCCGGTGGGGATGGAAGAAGGCCAATGACTCGGAGCTCGGAGCTCGGAGCGCCAGAGATGATCCTGAAGCTCTGTGATGATATTAAAGTGAAACGATGTCGGTTGGCCCTTGCTTCTCATCTTAACAGTTATCAAACACTGATAACTGAAATGTTCCTGACCGTTACCCGTCGATCAATCTCCCTCGCTTCATCTGAAGATCATCGGCGCTCCCATCACCCAGCCCGCGCTCTCCCTAACACCTGTGACACTTGTCAAGCATCATCCCATGACGATGGCGTTTAGCTGAAAGAGTCTATAAATCTGGAGGCGGATCTTCAGAAGTTCAACCATCTCCGTCACGAACCACGTCTGAGAGAGCCTGTGTAAGCAATCTTGGGGCTTGATATGTGTGGCCCATAGGGTCAAGGGCTTCGGAACCAGGCTGGCTAGGAGCCTTCCCATATTGGAAGTGGCTGAGCCCAGCAGCACCAGCTTTTGTCGCCCCTTCAAATCTCTGGAGTTCTCTTCCTAGATCTGCTTGTTCTACTGGACATGAGGGAGGTTCTGTAGCATTAATATATGAAGGATGATGACCCCAGAGGAAATACAGAGAAGGATGCAGGAAGCTCATCGACAGAGTGGGAGCTTTTACGGGCAGCCCCCACATCCACCTCCTTATGCCTTCAATATCCCGAGACCTTATCCGCCGAGGCCCATGGGAGTTGAGCATTCTCCTCCTGCTCCTCCGCCTCCTCCAGCGCCGGAAGACCGTCAAAGGATCGATAAGATGGCAGAGTACGTTGCAAGAAATGGGGTTGCGTTCGAGGGCATGCTAAGAGAGAAGGAAAGGAACAATCCCAAGTTTGCTTTCCTCTTCGGTGGGGAGCATGCACTGTATTATCGCTGGAAACTGCAACAAATGTCTCCCTCAGCGATGGCTCCACCTGCCCAAGGCTACCCTGCCGTTCCTTACCCTACTCCGAACTATGTTGTCCCAAGACCAGCCTATCCCCTTCCCGTGGCCTATCCGCAGGCAGAGGTAACCCCTGCGCCACGTAGACCGGAACCTGTGACAGAGTCTATGCCACCACAGCTACCACCTGGAGCGGCACTTACAGCAGCAGAAGTCCAGAGCTTCGACGAGATGGTGGAAAGCCTAAATGGATCGAACTCCTCCATCCGAGATGCCAATTCGTGGGTCCTAAAGCACAGCAACAAGGTCCGCGACGTCCTCTGGCGACTGAAGAAAAAGACGCTTGAGCTCGAATCCACTGAGAAAAAGCTATTCATTCTTTACCTTGTCAATGACCTATTGTTCAGCTGTACGGTAGGGGAGAAGGTATGCATTCTCTTTTTGTGCTGTGGTGGAGTTAGTTTGTCAATGACTTCGGCGCGCTTGCAGGAGTTGTCTGGAGCCAACCTGAAGGCTGCAATAGTCCAAGAACTACCGGAAATGATCTACGGCACTTGCTTCTCCAAAGATCCACGGGCGTCGCCGCCCATTGACCGAGTCGAGAAGATGCTACGGCTGTGGAAGGAGCATCAGGTGTTTTCTCCAGGACAGATAAAAGACTTGGAAATGGCGCTGGCACGAGAGTGTGCGCAGGTTACTAGAGCCGTCCCAGGAGGCCAGATTCAACCTGCTGTACCCCAAGCTCCTACAATGGCACAGAACGCTTTAGGAGGCGCTGGTCTTTTGGACACTCCTCCTACAATGCACCCACAGTTCTCAATGCCTGTTGTTGGCGCTAGTGGCCACCCTCCACATCCGTACACAGCTCCACCTCCAAGACATCACCAGCTTCCTCCTCAGACACAGGCCCCTCCTCATCCACCACCGGTTTACGACGGGCAAGGGAGGATGTGGCATCAGAACCAAGAAGCGGGCCCAACTCAAACCCAGGTAACAAATTCTAGCGGCTCAATGACCTCTGACAAACCTCTAAAACATCCCTCCTGACATAGCACCAAGTCGACCAAAGGGGTTCGGCTTTCCAGCCAGTAGTGGTACCAAGACCTCCAGCGCCGTACTCCGCTAATCATCCACTGGGAGATTTGTCGGCTGCTCATAGCATTCCTGCTCAGCCACCCTTGAATGGACTTTCACCTATGCCAGGCCCACATGGTAGCTCACAAATCCCAAGACCTCCGCAGCCCACACAGATACCACCCAATACAGCAGCAGAACTTCCTGGTTCTTCTCCGGCTATTCAGAGCTTGAGTCAGACCCCTTCCCCTTCTGCTTCACGGGGTCGTTGGGCTGAGGTTCCTGCACTGCCAGTTTCATCTTCGGTTGGTCCACAATTGATCTTTCAGACCTCTTCCTACCCAATTCCACCTCACATTCTACTTAACAGGCAGGCGCGCCGCTTTCGGATGCGGCTGCAATGGCAGCGGCCGCCATGTTGGCCGCCCAGAAGGCTTCTAATTCTGTTACCCCTCCCTTAACGGGAGCTAAACCATCGAGTATAGCTCCAGTAGCGGTGAAATTAAAGGTTGATGAATACTCTCCAGGTCTGCTAGTTAATATTGTCAAGGCAGCGCTGATCAACGGGCATCCACCATATGCGCCTTTTCCTGCTGAGTTTATGCCAAGCACGCTGACGGCTTTATCAATGGAGCCGGGGAGGTTGGAAGCCAGAGTCAACGAATTCTACCAGAAAGTAAAGGCCTTATCAGTAAGTTCTCCGTAAGCTAAACATCTTTCGCATTTAGTGCTCATTCACTCGTGTGCCCCCGCGGCTTCCCAACTACTAATGCACCTAGGAAAAACCACCACCCATAGTAAAGGAACGGTAAGTGGGGATGCTCATGCTACTACGCGCTCGACGTTCTGAGAAGCATAAAGTCTAATTCTTTCTTTCTGGAATTTTCTGTCTGTATAGTGAAGAGAAGAAGGAAGAGCCAAGCAGAAGTCGAAAACGGTACAGCGAAAGGCCCGAGTACAGAGAAGATAGAGACAAATATGAGAAGAGACGACGGAGAGATAGCGATGAGCGATACTAGACTGTAGGGTTAAAGTTGTCTCTAATACTTTGCGTCTTCACCCTGCGCCCGTTCTGTGCTCCTGGCTAAGAGATGTGTGCTCTTAATTATGTGCTCTCTTCATTTTATTCTAAGGCTCATACAACTGGAAGCTTCCACCACTCTCAAACATGAAGTGAGACGGCCTATTCGACTCGTCAAGAGTGCAGGAGACGATTGACACTTTCCATCTCATCTGGCTAAGACACGCAGCCAACGTCTTGGCATCCTTCTCCTTGACCACTCTCCATAGCTCCGGGGTCCTCTGGAGCAAAGGATGATATTCTTCCAGCCCACGGGTTTCGTCAAAGATTAGGTGTGAGAGTCGAAAGTGCATTCCATCTATTTTCGAAGTAGCGCGTACAACTCTATCAACGTCCTTTGCCTCATGCGGCTCTGTGGGATGGTTGAAGCATGAGAGACCCAGGAGCCTTTCTCTTTCCTCTTCGAGGACGATTGAGGAGAACGACGTCGTGACGTAGGCTGGGTCACCTGAGTGATAATGAAGACGGACGGAATCCTCGGGAATGCGCCAGGTGCCATTTGTCTTTCGGATGAGCTCCCTAGATGTAAGCCACAGGTGCTGTCCAAGAGATTCTGCGTCGAAGCCTACAGATTTATCATCGAAACGTCAGATCGCCGCCACACAGGGGCAAGAGAATGGTATACTGCCACTTTATCTGAAAGAGTAATGCAAAAGCAAGCCCCGTGGAAGATGTAAATGAGAGAGGAGAAGCGTCATTGAGAAGCATAGAACACAGATTGAGTGAGAGAACACAGATTGAGTGAGATTTTTAAAAAGAGGTGTCCTCAGCCTATAATATTGACAGAGGTTATATTGACAGAAGTCCCACGAGATCCTAGCCATCTTCGACCACCGTCTTACCTGACATATGCCTGAAAGGGGTCAGCGTAAAGTGGAACATGTGCCCCAGTCGTAAAAAAGTCGAGGTCCGAAGCTCTGTACTACGATGGCAAGCGTTGAAGAACGAAAGTATCTCTTTTAAGAGAGTAGGGTAGCCCTTTCCGTCCTGAGACCGGTTGCCTGACGGTAGGAGAACGACACCATACAGTCGCCGCTCGGCAATGTGCAGGTGCGGATCGGGCTTAGGATACCAAATAGTCTCGATCCAGGCGCAGTTCTGAAGCTTCAACTCATGCCTATAACCCGCTATATAGCCGGGAAAGAGAAAAGGAGGTTTAGTCAAGGGTAAGCTTGGCATCTAACAGACTGAGTCCCCACTGATAGGAGATCAGAGGACCGCCAATGACGGGTTAAAGGCGCCAAAGGTGAATAGAAAAGAAAGAGCATGGACTGATAGCCCGTGGGCAATTAATAAAGGATGAGATGCAGCACAGAGAGAGCAAGAACAACTAAGAAGTGCTGGAGCCGTTAGTGGACCAAAGGGCACAAGATAGAGCAAGTGAGGTACACACAGAGAGGCTGGTATACCGCAATTCTCCTGAGGACACCTTCTCATCACGTACCTGCCCTAATTAGTCCTCTGATGAAGCCCCAGTGACTCACGACACATATACGCTCTGCAGGATGGTCGCGAAGTCGCGCCATAACTCTCAGGATCCTGGATCGATCATCCGCATCGACCCACCAATTCTCCTTCTGAACTCCTGACAGGTCAACATAGGCAAATTTAGTCAAGCTCGTCAGCTTGCTGTCCGCTTTTAGCACCTCCCGCGGCCGTCCCTGGCACTGAGAAGACGAGAAAGGGACAAATGTTAAACAAGTTGTGGCATGAAAGGGCACAGAATGAGCAGAGATACGTTAGGACAGCCAGAGCAACATATCCGGCCACCACCAACCTCAGGCAATGCACCATAGAATTCGGTCACTTCTGGATCACAAACAAGCTGAACATCCGGAGCAGTTTCCTCAAAAGCTAAGCAAGCTGTTTGTATGGCACGAGACAGAGGGGACACAATGACTGCCGTGATCCCTGCTCGAGAAACTCGCTGCCTTAGAGCTCTCGCCTGTGTTTCACCAATGGGCGTCAGACGGGCATCTCTATGCCTCTCAGTATGGCGTTCTGCCTCATCAGTTATAACATTTGCCGTCGATTGACCGTGGCGTATGAAAACGATGTACTTGCCGTGAGGTTTGAGGGGATGATGGGGCTCATCCAGGTTCTCTCTCACTATAGGAAAAAGAGGGACTCGAGGTGAGAAGCCTGGTTTAGAGCATTCCAAAGGTGAGAGAGGGATTGGCTTACCATCGTATAGATAAAAAGGTAGATCAAGCAAAGGACTTGCTGAGGAGCCCATGAGCAGGGTGAGGCTAACTAGCACTCCACCCCTGAATGGCAGAAGATCTGGGGTACGAACTTGCGCGGAGAAGGTCCCAGATGCTGCAGGCCTGGCTTGTAGAAGTGCCAACGTATCAGGTGGAATGAAGCATCGCCTTACGTTGATTGAGAGCTATGAGTTCTTGCCGCTACTGTGGCTTTCACTCAGGTATGGAGAAAGTTCTCTGAGCGTCCAGCGTGCTGCGGACTGTTGCTCTGATCTGCCGCGATGTGGGACCCGCTGCCGTAGCTGCTGCCGTCACCAAGGTGAAGAGTGAGAAGGTGTGATGGAAAAGAATAACGACAGATTAATCCCGAATACTTCATTTCAGCCAAGGTTTCATGCCTCTTTTGACTGTCTAGGAAGGAGGTGAATGAAAGATTCAATCTCTTCATCGAAGACGAAAGATTTAGATCCATCAAGGTTTATGGCCTTTGGGGAGTAGCGTCATCAGACGTCCAGCAAGTTCTTATGGCTGGAAAGGATTCTTATCACTGCGCCCTCGTCGTGCTTGGTAGAGACGACACTCATTCCTCAGCGCCGTAGCTTCGCCTCATCCGCAGCAGCGCCTTGATCGTAAGTCGGCCCATTAGCAGCCGGCCAGGGACAAGCAAAAGTGGCTTATCGGTAGGTTCGACCTCAGAAGGAGAGCAAAAGACTAGCGGACGAGCCAGCTGCGTGAACAGATAAGGACGATATTGTCACTGCAGCGTCAAACAAGACATTCAATTGTGGGTTAGGAATAGGGCACCTCTTATAGAGCACTCAGCCCAGAAGTGTTGGGGCCTGAAATATAGCCTCGTCTTCCTTCACTAAGAAGCGGAAGGCTTACGAGAGCACGGAAGCAAAGATCCGTGCGTTACAGCCTTTCTTAGTGGCACTATGGTAATAATAAATAATGACAACACAGGGAGACTAGTTCTAAGTTGCGGTGGACTCACTTCACAGACCCCAGGAGGAACTTCGCCCGTCGCTGGCTGTCCTTCTCGTCATCCGACGTCGGGACGGGAGAACGCAGCGCCTGCACTTCACCAATCGCATCTTCATCTGCCACCACCGACCCTCCTCTGTCGGTCCCTCCCAATCGCAGCAGCTTGTGCTTCACTTTGGAAAGTCCAGATGTAGCGCTAGATTTGGTGACATGCCAGATAATATGCTTCACTACCTTTCTGACGAACTTCTCCCAAGTCCAGATGCGCCGCTGTCTGACAAAGGGGTCTACCTGCAGGACGACTCGGTCTACATTGACAGGAAATCCATCGCAGCTCACTCGTACACATAGTTGACCTATGCGTATGTAACGGAAGAAGAAGACTTCTCCTCTCTGAGTGGTGTCTGAGAAGTCATCTTCATCCTCTTCAAAAATCACGACAGAAGTGTCGCTGCTATCGTCTGAGTCTCTGCTTGTGGAAGATTGAAGAGAGAGTGCCGATGTAGGAGAGGAATCTGAGTCCATTCCGTGGAGTTTTGACTTCTTCTCCTTAAACCGGCTCTTCTCCTTTAGCTTATCCATAAGCCCTTTCTTGCTTTTTTTAGGCTTTTCTCCGCCTCCTTCGCCGCTGGTGCTTCCAAAGGAAGTGGTAGAAGAGATGCCCCACATGCTCAGGCTTTCGACAGGCTGCGTAGGTGCAGGCCCAAGAAGAAGAGACGTCGATGCTGGTGACGTCTCGGTTGGCGGGAAAAAATAGGTAACCAGGATGCCCAAGACATCTGCGGTCATTTGTACGTCGATTACATGGTTCACGCCTGGGAAGACGTTGACTTCTATGTGATCATAGACAGAGAGCTTCTTCCCCAGAATGTTGAGAGGAGGACTTCCGGTTGCCCGAATACTAAGAAAAGACTCCTTTCGCTTGGTATTCGCGTTGGCTCCAGGCTGACTGGTAATGTTGGGAGTGATAATGCCGGTCGGATCTTTGAAGACAATGGAGCTTGGGCCTGGCTTTTTGTTGTTGACGCGCGCTGTCTCGGCGTTGATGATGAACAGAGTTGAAAGGTCTTCATAGAACGTGTGCTTGCCCTGGAAGCCTACAAAGCAGATCTCTATAAAGTCCATAGAACTGCTTCGACCCGAGCTGGCGCTATCTATAAGACTCCAGCGACCCTTCCCAAGACACCACTGGACGACTTTGACTGGCTTCTGCAGTGGAGGAAAAGTGTCATCGTTAAAAAGCAGCAGTACAGGTGAAGGTGCGGTACGTATCGATGGTCACATCTAAGATTTACCCAGATCAGGCACAGATGCACCATGTGGAACATTCTCAAAGTACAGAGACTTACCTCTTTCCTATTCAACTCCTTCCTCTCGTCCTTGGCTCTCTTGGTCAAGAGGCTATTCATAGTGTCATTGATAAGGAGGAAGTCTGTCTTAGTGAGGCTCTGCAGCGTGGCAGGCTGCAAGTTCCCTGCCGCAAGGGAGCCAGAAGATGACCGCCTCCTTTTCCGCACGTGACGGGAGGGAGGGGCGAGGAGCACGTGCTTGATCACCGCTAGCAGCTGGTAGAATTGGTTGCTATCCATAGAAACGCTAACCTCGGGGATATCTAGGTCCAGTCTGTCAATGCAGCCTGGAGGAAGCTTGTCTTTCCTGTCCGGAGCATTACCGCTTAGAGAAATGTCGTAAGTTGTGTAGGAGAACCGAGCGAAAGATTCGTCAAGTATTTGCTTCAGCAGTCCGCTGCGGCGGGAGCCGCTAGGTCTTCTGGTCAGCTTTCGTCGTCCCTCTGCTCCCTTGCTAAGATCATCAGCCACCCGGTTGACCGCAGGTGTACCGGTCTCGACCTCTCTCTCCAGCCACTCAATGCCGGCACTTATGTCGACGTCCGTGGGAGCGATATATCCAGTAAGACTCTCAAACTGCACCGATATTCTCTTCTCCAACGCAGCAGGTAAATCAGGGACGAACGTACGGCTCGAGATTTTCATCTCTGCCTTTTCAGAAGCTACCACGACACTGCTGCGAGATGTATGGTCCATGAAGTTCACTTGGATGCCCTCAAACACAATATCATAAGAGTCCAAACTTTGGCGGCCGGACCGTAATAACCTATCAGGCTTATGATTTAGATGAAGCTCCTTTAGCTCTTCACTTTGTGTTCCTCCACTAAAAGCGCTGATCTCGGATAAGAAAGTGTCAGAGCGACGGAAGCTGACAGTACTGCTGCCCTCAGAAGTGTCCTGATGATGCAAATCTTCAGCTAACTCCCCAGCTGCCCAGTTTGGAACCTTAGGGTCGAGGGGAGCGAGAGAAGCGTCAGAGACAGGTCTCTCCTCCGGTAGCCCATCAAGTTCCCCTTTGGCAAGCAACTCAAGCATTGTCGGGCCCTCCTGGGCCTTTGGCTTGACCACTTTGTCTCCTAGCGGCTCCGAGATGAGCCCAGATGAAACGGAAGAAGAGTCAGAGATGGAGAGAAAATCAGCCTCGCTGACGTCCTCAGCACGAAGAGGACCAGCCTCGCTCACGTCTGAGAGGGAGTGACTCCTCACTAACGTCGGCTCTTTTTTAGAAGAGATTCTAGATAGATCCATCTGCACCACCTCAACCATGCGGAAGACTTCATCTCTCATTTCCAAGGTCCAGAGGAGCTTCATGTTCGTCAGTACAATGGGCTGAGTATCCTCACGGGAGAAGATCGGTCCTGTGATAGCAGGCAGCCGTCGGCGTTTTCCGTAGGGCAGACCAAGAGCGAATATTTCAGAGAGCGATCGTGGTCCCAACTTCATCGTAGCTGTGTCTGCCTCTATGAAGAATGCAGAGGGATCAGGGGTGATGAAGGGATGAAGCCACGATTGTGTCACTGGCTCCTCTGGTGTTAGAAGTCTCATCGACTCCATAGTTAGATAGTCTGGAGAGATCCCAGCCTTTATTGAAGATCTACGCCTTGATAAGTGCCTTGCTCCCATCTCTCCTGCAGAAGGGTCTCCTGCAGAGCTGCAGCGGCGATTGATTAGCAGCAAGTAGCCATAGAGGTGATCTATTTGGAGCAAGGTAGCAGCCACTGAGAGGACGTCACTAGCACCTTGAGAGCTTTTGTCAGAAGCTCCCGATGCAGACTTAATGAAGGTCATGTTTACTAAGAAGCATTCGCTGGTGGCGTAGACAGCCTTAGAGGACTTGTCATCTTCAAACCAGAGAACTTTCAAACAGCCGAGGTTGATATGCAATGTGAAGTGTCGACAAAGATCAAGTAGGTTGGGCCCCGCTTTCTTGGTATCTGGTCGCTTGAGGGCATAACGATCACTATTCTGGTATAAGCTGTTCAGATAACCTGCGACAAGATCCCACTGGATAGCCAGGCGGCTGCCACCCGTTCCGAGCGAGGGGTTGCCTGCAGAGCAAACTTCTATAGAGCAGTTCAAGCTATGTGCCGTAAAGGACTGCCAGATGTCCTCTGGGCTGATCTGTCCTGAGGTGTAGAGCTGCATATAATTCTGGTGCTCCGAAGAAGAAGAAAACTCCAGTGCAAGCTCCACTTCTAGGATTGGAATAGTGGCGATTACACTGGTGTCCATCAAGGTGTGGCGCTCGCAGTTGAGTAAGATTTCACTCTTCACAGCAGAAGCTTTCAATAAGCCGTCTCCAACAACGTTAAACAAGACCTGATGAAGCTTGATGGACAGGCCTTGACTGGGCTTGCTACTGTTATACACGAAGGGAAAGACGGTAAGCTCTGTCACTTGTAGATCCGCTTTCCCATTTAGCATGTACCGTAGCTTATCCCACCACGGAGTTGCTGCAACGCCTCGTCCACCAGGGTTTGTAGGGGTGACGCGATCAAAGGCAGCAGAAGCAAGACTTAGTGAGTCAGCGATGAGTGGTCCAAACGCCACGGTCAGTCCTTGAAGGGTGCTCTGTAGGCTGTAGACAAGCTTCGTCGGCAAATTGTTGCCCGAGACTTCAACCTGAAGCCGCCGACGGTTATATGCGTCAGCCTCTCCTCCGTCGTTATACTGCTCTTCTGCGCTGTACAGGCGGAAGCTCTTTTTATAATTGTATAAGAACGATGCCCGCTCTTCTGCGACAATCAGAGTGCCAGCAACGCCTAGGCTCTGCAGAGTAAGGAAATCACACGCGTGCCTCCCTAACCTTAGACTCAGGGTCTGTACGCGCAGGAGGGCGTCACCCCCCGCTAGACTTTGGAAGTCTGAAGACTTGAGAGACACGGCGGACGGGTCCAACTCATGCACTCGGCCAAGCAGACTCTCTCGCCCTGCCTCGCCGCTGGTTGAATCCCCTTGAAGGTAGATTCCCTCCATCGCGAGCTTCACCAGCTTCGAGATGCCTTCAGTGTCCTCTTGGAGTGGGGAAGCCCCAAACATGTGGGCTAAGGCGCTTAAACTATCCTCTCCCTCAATAATGAGAGAGAAACTAGAGCACTGGACTTCATAAGACATCTCTTCCCTCTTGTGGGGATTTGGCTCGGGTGCAAGAAGCTTCACAACCTTCAGTTGCTCCAGTAGACCGAATAGGTGGGTCGAGAGGTCTACTCCGTGGCGAAGCGTCAGTGAGCAGGTGCACATAGAGCTCGCAAAATGAACTTTGCTCTCCAGCCTGCTCATTCTGTCTACGGTGTAAGTCATCTTGATTCCGCCAAGCGTTCCAAACTGGGTACTCTCTCCCAGGTAGAGGGAGAGTATCTGCATTTGTGAGGTGACCTGCAAAGTTGTGGAGCTCTTGACGATAGACAAACAAGCCTCCTCACACTGAAGGCCAATTGAGCTTCCGGCACCGAAGGCGTACTGGAGACGCAAGGTTGTCATCCTGATCGTAAGGCGGTGAAATGTATCGACTTTCCTCTCATCGTTTCCTTCCAGTGCGTTGCCCCGATTCAGCACATCCTCTAGATAGTTCGCTAGCTCATCCATGGCCGTAATGCAGCGCAACAGGTAAAGCTGAAGGGAGGGGTTGACAAGGCAATCTACTCGGTCCATTGACAGATGCCACTGCGGAGAAAGACCCAAGCCGATACCGCTATAATCCCGCTCACATAGGCAGCTGACAGCGAGGGTCCTGGAATTGATAAATGGTGTCCAAGGGCTTCCACACCATAACCGATATTGGATGCAGAAACCCTTTGTGATGAAAAAGTAGCAAAGGGAAGGGCTTCTGGAAGCTGCAACACTTGCATCCTCCGTAAGTGACATCTGAGAGAGAACGCACTCTATGGCGAAAGAGGGATCGCTGGCCCCTTCAAGCAGCTTCATGCAGAATGCAGCTCCAGACAGAGAGAAGCGCGAGAGTTGAGTCAAGAATGTGAGCTTATGTGGAGAGGAGCTTGGAGTACTCAGCCTTTGCCCGCGCCTTTGAAGCTCCAGATCGATCTTCTCTAGACAAACAGAAAATTCGGCGCCTTCAACTCCCCTACTACCTTCTAGTCTTCCGGTGGAAAGCATAAAGCTTGATTCGACCATCGAGACCCTTAGACTGCAGGGAGTGCAAAATATCCCAAGGGATGAGGGTGATGTGGGCGGTCTCTTCTTGGAGCTAGTCTGGAAGCAAGATGCTAGCGAATCTAGAAACAGCACAGCTGCTGTGTCAAAGCCCACCTTGGTCGATGAGATTCGCAGCTCTGACTCGGCATTCTGGAGAATGTGCCCCCCTCTATTGATGAGAGTCTGGAGCTCGCTCTCAAGCTGCAATGACAGCATCAGTCATCCTTGTCAACAATTAGTTAGCAGGACTCTAGAGTTCTTACCTCTAGCGACTGAAGTAGTAGAAGGTCTCGCTTTGACCGTCCCAGAAACTGGCATGACAGCCCTGAGAGCCCAAAGCTGGCCAAGAGGCTTTCAGTTGATTCCTTGGTGGTTCTCCAATTCGCCATCGCAGTTAGAGCGAGTGAGACGACTATCCTCTGATGAGGATCTGGGGTGGCTGTCTCAGTATCGATCAACTGAAGCTTAATGCCGCTAAACTTTAGTGATACGTGATCGGCCACCTTTCGAATAACAAGGTCTGAACTTTGATCCAAAGTACCACCGGGAATGGAAAGGGGGCTCAAGCCAACAGTGCTGGGTAACGAGGGGGGGACTTGAGAGGTACTGGAGACCGCTGGATGGCTCCCAGCATTTAGCTCCCGAAGATGCTGCAACGAACAATCGATTTCTACCTTCTCAGGGCATTCCACCTCTATTCTCTCCAACAACCCTGTCCCACGTCCATAACTCTCAACATTAAGGGCAGGTAGGGTGAGCTCCACACCAGGAACTTGTGGCCCGCAGTCCACGTCTTCTCGTATGCAAACACTCAAATCCTCTAGATGCACCTTCGTTTGCAGGATGACGCGCTGAAGTTGTTGACCTGGCTGAAGAATGAGCGAGAGACTCCCACTTTGAAGTGACGCCTGCACTCGGAGGTGGTCCAGCTGATGGACGATGTTCAGTCTCTCCTCCACCACTAAGCCATCGAGCTCGAGGGTTACGGAGCTTATGAGTCGGGCGCACCAGTGAAGAAGAGTCTGCTCAACCCAACCCGCTAGAAAAAATGATCAAAGAATCATTAGGTCCAATCTTTTATAGAAAGGGGTCAAACAAGATAGGAAATATTAGTCAATAGGGTCTTCTGAGGGAGTTGATTGATGGGACCACGTGACACGGAAAGGAAGAGTAGAGAGCGAACTGATAGACATCAAATCAAAGCACGTACGGCTAGACTTAGGCGGCCTCTGCCCAGCTTCTGACTTCGGCCTCTGTCCGTCCAGGTACTGTGCTAACTCCTTACATCTGCAAAGCTCAAGCTTTGAAATCTTGACTTTTACCTTCCGGCGTGACTCTTCGAGTGCTTGACGAATACAAAGGCGTTCCAACAAGATGCAGGGGCGCTCCTCTTGAGCACCACCAGACGACGTCAGCTCCAGATTCTCAATGGCGAACGACAATATGCTGACTCTAAGGCGACGCAGCTTGTACCGCTTCGATACGGCATTGAAAACGACAAGCAGCATCCGGCCGCAGCAGGTGGGTTCAAGCAGTGCGCCGATGAGAATGGCGGAAGCCAAAAGCAGAAGCAGCCAGCCCATTGTGACGTCTGCCAATGACGGAGTAGTACGCCAACCCCACCCTTCGCGTCAGGCAACGCGTGCTTCCTTAACTCTTCGAACAAAGGTACTTATCTGAGCCCATCCCGTCCCTACCGTAGACCTACGAATGGTAGGGCATACTATCCACTCGGGTCATCTGCACTGTACCCCATAGTCAGCAGTGCTTCATCGGTGAGGCAAAGCCAGAGAGGGAGATCCCATGAACTCTACTACGCAGTTTGGTCGGCCAATGCAAGGTGAATGCAGAGCCTACCACGACTGCTTCTTAAGTGGCCGCGAATTTGATCAGAGACTTGAAGAGCGCAACACAGCGGGTGATTATCCAGAGACACGGTTGAGATGGTTAATAATAGAAGGAGGAGAACGACAAGGAGACGCAGTGCGTCTGCAAGGCTCTCTGACAGTGGCAGATGACGATGATGATGTCCTTTGTTGGCTGCTACGCCCGCGCTCCAGCGCCTCCGATGATGATTCTCTGTCTGCACTTCCTGCACACACCTGAGCCGCGACTGCATCCTCGTCACAACACACCTAGATTGCGGTCTACTCTAGCCATTATATCCCTTATCCCGCAAACCCACATACTCAAGCTGAAACTGGACTGATCAGCTAAAAGAACCCTCCCTTTCTCCTCTTCTCGAAATGACGTTTCAAATGTACGCCCTCAAAACGCAATATTGTCTCTGGCGGGACCGCTAACGTCTTTCACTGTTTCAACAAAGCGTTTTTGTTGGGATGTTGCGCTCACAGAAACTCCAAAAAAGGTTACTTTTAGAGCTCATCGGAAGATCTTTTTATGCATCGAAAGACGCTCCGAAAGCTGGGCAATGAAGGCAATGAATCTCTGCAATATATTAAGAACACTGTGCGCTTGCGTAGGTTGAATGAAAGGCTCCTGCCGGTTATAGTTGGTGATGATGCAATCTCGCTTTTAGTTCCCCTTCGTTGTGCTCGGGTGCTGAGTCTGGTCTAGCTGTGACTGTATGTGGTGGAGGGAGAGTATCCAAGAGCCAACCCTGGAGGAGTGCCCAGCTCACTTCACGACAGGGCAACCGTATGAAGATGGCAACAAATGCGCCGCTCTTGCAAAATACGGACGACAACTGTTCCGCGATGATAGGAGACTTAGAGAGCTCGCAAGTGGAATTGTTGATGAGAGGACATACAGGATGGACGGTAGTTCACTCATCCTGCTTAGTATACCACAGATGGTAGCACTTATGGCGTGACTTTTGCACTGACCTAGGCGAGATTATTAGAGACCTTAGAGCAAGCTTGTACGATCTAATAAGAAGACGGGATGATTTTTTTCGAGTTGCTCTTGTTCGCGAAGAGCACCTTAGAAGTACCATTAAGCAGCTTACCGTGAGTATTAAGAGGTGGTACCGTCGTCTCTCTCTGCTCGTCCCTCCTAACGCATCTTTTGCCCTCCCCTTTAGATTGCCGCACAAGTTCCGGGATCAGCTAATTACTTTACGGAGAGAATAAGAGCCCTGGAACAAGAAGTGGAAGGATGCAGGAACCAACTCCGCAAACAGCAAGCTGAGAAGGATGTGCTTGAAGATCGTATTCAGCAGAGAGCGAAATTGGACCTAGAGGCCGAACGCAAGCTGCAAGCTTTACGGCTCGACGCCGTACATAAAGAACTTGATGCGCAGAAGCAGGAGGTGGTCAAACTCAAAGAAACTTTGGAAAAGGTAGAGAATGCCCTTAGGGCCGAGCGGAGGAAGAATGCCACCGTGACTGAAGCGCTAAACAGAAAGAGCTTGAGCCACGCAGAATTGGAGCTCGCTTATGGTAGACTTCAGCGGACGCTCCGCAAGCTTGAAAGTGAGAAGGCGGAATTGGAGTTAGATCGCGAGAGCGATCGTGCGCTGGCTAACGACGCGATGATTACGGTACGGAGTCCACGATGGCCAATACTACAGAGGATCTCTAATAAGAGGTTTCCTCATATGACCGCTTCTAGCTCAAAAGCGAGTTTATACGCGTTCAAGAAACCTTGGCTAAGGAGAAACTAAAGTTCAACGAGCTCCACCAAGAGTTCGTGGGCAATGGCTTCAGACGACGAAAAGATCCTTTGTTGGTTAACATGGGTAAAGAGCAATGGGATGCAGGCTCAGCAGGGTCTACTTTTCCACCTCTAGAGGTAAAGTATAAACAATGGATGGACGGCTCTCTTGTAAGGCTGATGGCTCATTCTTAAAAAGCTTTCGCAGGTGGAAGGGTCACCCACGCCGAAAGCACGGTTTGGGTTGGGACAGGTCCGAGAAGTCTTCTCAAGAGTTCTATCTACTCCGTCTTTACCAAGACCACAAGTGAGCGAGGCCCCACCTATATCCATAGTTGGACCACATATTTCGGCTTCCGACCAGAAGACGCCTCTCCTTGGACGCGTAGAGCACGTGATCACAGTAGAGAATGAGAACTGTGGCATGAGCAGCGGTCGTCAGGACGGGGGAGAACTACAGCAAGAAGGCGACGGTGATGGCGATTTTAAAGTTTTCGTGGACGCCCCTGAGGACGAGGACACTATAATCCTCTTTGATGACATTGAAGACAGTCTTCTTTCTTCTACCTCGATGTCTTCAACGCAGGAAGAAGAGAGAGCATAGCGGTCATTGGTGTTCAAGGTGGACAGCAGCAGATGTACAAAAGGCAAGCTCGAGTTGGCCGTTTATCTGACACCGCTAAGGCAGTTTGGGGCAGCTGACCGGCTACTCCCGCTAGACGTGTTGATCTCATTTTACTGGCTGCCTTCGGCATTCTAGCGATAATTCTCCTCCTGATTACGCAGTCTTCAGTAGAAGGATACTAATTAGATTAGTTCTTTGTCATGGGATGTTGTGCTGAATGACCTTTCATGGAAGGATTTGGTTACTCCTGTGCCCGCGGTTCCACGGAACCAGCGGGCCATTGCAGGCTTGTAAAGGGAGCTCCATCTACTTCGGGTCATCAACCCACCAATCGCTACAGTATACCAGCTTACTCTGAGTTGTCTCCGCCGCTGAGAAGTGAACTAACTAGCAGTTCTACACATGGCCAAGCAATGCACACGCAGATGGAGTTTTGAACCGGCCTGGTGCCTTTGTTTGTGGCAGAGACATAGATAGAGACAGAGATGCAGACTGAAGGACAAGGCTGCCTTTCGATTTGGTCGTTACCCTTCTTCAGATAGCGAATCTATCACAACAAAAAGTGGAATCAGGACGGCTGCAATGAGGCCATTCCTAATCTGTACTGTAGGAAAGTTCAAAACCACATTGGTACAGGCTGATCTGGTGTAAAAGCTGTATATTCCGTCCACAGCACGGACCCTGTGTTATGTCGAACGCTCCAATACATGTACACAGACCATAAGAACAACTCTCTAATATCTTGGATGTACCTTGTCCCCATTTACAATCAAGTGAGGTTTCGACTGATTCGTAATATAATTGCTATTTGCTGTTCCAATTCAAAATGCCTAGAAACACTCTACAGTAATAAATGACAGAGGAAATATTCAGACCTTATCACCTCTATCTTTCCCAAAAATGCAGCTAAGGAAATGAAACTCGGCATAGTGGCAAATCTCATTGGCGGAAAGCGATTGACGAGGGCACTTTGTCAAAGTTCATAATTCCAACCTCTCAGGATGAAAGCTTCGAAGGATTCAAAAAATGAAACCTTCGAGATCACCTGGAAGGAAGCCAAAACAGAACGAAGTGCCTTCGTGAATCGATAGAGCATACCAAATTAGGGGCCTATGCAAGGTTTCAGCTTGACGAAACTATCACAGGTGGGAGGAAAGTACAAACTCTAGTGGGGCTCACCCACTATTGAGCTTCAGGTGCCCACCCACTCCGAGCGGTTTCAGGATGATTTCAACAGATTTCTTTCTCATCATTTGCCGTGGCGCTCGCCGTCCGACAGTGGTGGCGATGATGATGATGATGATAAAGAAGCACGCAGCAGCAGCACTGGCAGCAGGCAGAGTGACCACCAAGACAGAAAGAAGGAACGAAGACCTAATAAGGGGCAACTAGGATATACATGTGAGAACCAATGACGGGGTGAGGGCACCAGTGTTGATAGGGAGCAACCTCTCCTCCTGCCGGGTCTCTCTATGCTTCTACATCCCTCCAACTTACTATCATCCAGAGCTTCCTTCTTCTGTGTCCTCAATGGTAGGTCTTGCTTCTCGATAGAAAGCAAGGAAGAGGTTCAGGGGGTTTCCTGCATTCAAGCTGAGATTTCTGGAAAGCAACCCACAGTCTAGATTGGTCTGCATCCTCTCCGGCCTAGCCCGAGTCAGTCCTCTCCGCCCTAACTTTTTCTCCAGCTTCTAAGCCTTCGCCTCTACGATCAGCGATACATCTTTGGCCGGTCTAAGGGTGGGAACGTTTACCAGCCGACACCTTCTTCCTATTGCAGTGTCTAGAACTTGTCAGCGTTCTTCACATCTTCCTCGTACCTAGAGGATACCAGTTGTCGGGATTAGGAGTGATACCAAGAAAATAACAGAAAAATCACTAGAACACCCTCAGGACGGAGCTCAACCCCTGCGGAACCTCTTTAACGCAAGCAGTAGTGCGTCCAGACCACTCAAGGATCTCTTTTATATCCAGACAGAGGGTTCACGACTCCGGTTCAAAGAATGGAGCGGTGGCTCTAGTTGTTCCTTTTAGGGTTAAGCAAGACTCAAATCCTGGAGCTCCTCACAGCTCGTGAAGCATAGCTTCCTCGGGGCATCAAGGAGGTCAAGACAATGGCAAACTCTTCGAGTCATATTCTAAATGGAGCCTATCAAATTGATCTACACCTCTCAGACAGCCCAGACAGGTTCCTTAAGGCTCTAAAGGTACAGTTTATCAGACGGCAGGTAATGTGCCGCTCTAGATTAGACCTATGGTTGAAGATCACTCCGGAGAAGGTGATGGAAGTTAGAAAGACTTCATGGTCTACCAAATCGTTAGAGTTCCACATAGGCAACATGGACTATATCACAGCCTTCTTCAACCAGGATTTGGGCTACGTGGTGCAGGGAAAGGTTTGGATAGAAGGCAATGTCTTGCACGGGACAGTGGCAGTGCCAAAAATAGGGACGTACTCGGAAAAGAGGTACCTCAACGACAAGGACCAACTGGTCTGGGAGACCTCCTATAAGACAAGAGACCATGTGGATATTGCATTCAAGAGAATCTTTCGCAGGGTTCAGGATAAAGATGCGAATACGAAGCGTGTCTCACCAACCAAGTGAGGCACTAGGGAGGATATGATACGCATGACATTCAGCTGAGCACTCGAGCTAGCTAGACTTTACACAGAGATGCAGATCATCAGGACAACGTTCTGCTTTCTTGGGTTCACATGCCAACAGTTGCTTGCTTGTCTCCCATTGGAGAAGGAAACTTCTGTGGACCCAGCCTATTGGGTATTTTACCCCAGGTTCTCTACTTTCTCAATGAACTTCTCGTACTTTTTTCTATAGCTTTCTGCTATCCACTTGAAGGGCTCATTCACGCCCAGGTTCTCCATCTAAGTAGAAGCGAGAAGCAGAAGTTGAATAATCCTAAACATATCAGATACAGAAGCTGCTGCGACCCACCGCTGAAACTTCAAAGTACTGGACTCCATTTTGTGAGGCGAATAGCTTAGCCTCCTCCATCTGCACCTCCGCACGACCAGACTTTCGCAAATCTGACTTCATCCCTACTATGACAGCTACCAAGTGGAACATGGATAAAAGCGCAGGGAATAGGCACAACAAAGGATGTAGTTGGAGTAAGATACAGTATTGCCACGCAACGAGGTAGGTGCATGGAGGCTGGTACCTTCAATCGGCGAGCTTCTAGCTTGCCTGGCGTTGTTCAGCCACTTCGAACACGCCAGGAAGGAGTCACGGTTTCCAATATCGAAAGTGATGATTGCTGCTGAGGCATTTTGGTACTGAAAGTCACGTTCAGTCACTCTCGGCTAGAAGCAGGAGACTTTAAAGCATGATCAGAGGTGCTCACGTTCTTCTGTGCTTGATCTAGTTGATTGAAGATGCTTTGGCCTCCACAGTCAAAGAGATACATCTCCACCGCCATATTCTTGACCTCTGTTTGCACCGACTTCACACTTAGCTCTACGCCTAGAGTCTGAAGGAAGACAGAGGGTCAGCCTCCAACATACGCAGAAGAGTACACAGCTTCGGCAGTACCATCAAATAGTTCTTCGGGTATTCTTGGCCAGATGTAGTGAACATCTTCACCATTGCAGTCTTCCCCGTATGTGGATCGCCTGGCAGGTAATCTTCATGAGGTTCCGTCTTCCTGCAGCACATTAAATTATCCTCTTACCTACGACAATGACCTTGGATCGAAGCATCACCTACGAACATTTCGGTTACGCGCCTTTAACCATAGCTTTGCCGTCCACGAAGTGTAGACTCACCATAGTTGTGTGCGTTGAGTCCATAGAGCGAATAGCGCTCTTCATTGGTTGATCCCCCATTTCGGCCGCAAGCCGAGTTACCTGATGTGAAGATATGGACCTGAGTTGATGTGCAATGACCTACTGGTTAGGTGAAGACCTCTACGCAGGCTCACGCTCAAGCTTGAAGTTATGGGCACTTCTCTCTTCTACAGCAAATCCCTCTGAGTTATCTCGCGGTCTTGGGGTTCTCGGGTTCTCTTCACTCTGCTCTTTATCAAGTAAGGCTCAATGCAATATCCCAGGCAGACATACGGATTGCACTTAACATGTAGAGGCAAGAAGTGTTCCAAGGCTGTAGCTCTCGAATGCTAGGAAGCTTATTGCATCTCAATAATGCTCATGATTGTCCTTTCAGTGATTGCGGGCAATCGCGCGAATCGCGCCGCTTCCCTGACTAGACGTTAGCCGCAACTGGCGGATGACAGAGAGATAACGGCTAGGGCGCCATAGAATCACTGACCTCCAGATCTTCCAGAACAGATCAGGAAGATGCAGAAATGTGCAATCGTGGACACAGCAGATTTAGCGCCAGAATCTCCGCACATTTTAACAGAGAGTGTGGGGCTTTGAAAAGGCTAGTTGCTCGTCGTCTCCATGAACCTCCAGTGTCTTTTTGCGTAAGACCAGGACCAAAGTAGTTCTTGCTTTTGGCATTAGTCTCTTTGCAAGCTGCTTTGCCGAAGCAGGTGCTATCAGCTATCATCCCTCTTGACTTCTATGGTCTAAATAGACCTTGACTTCACTACGTTAGCAAGTTTGCACTGAGCTGGTTCATAGTCTTGTAGTCTCAACGGTGTGCAAAGCCCACGTAGAGCTAGTAAGGCAGGGCCACCGCGTTTCGCGGGCAAGATAAAGACGATGGACTCTGCCGATCCGAAGAAGCCAGCCCCACAAGTTGACAGAGAGAAGGTAGGTCGCCTTAAAATACTACTTGCCAGGGTGCTGATCTCAGTTGCTAAGTTGTGGTTGGACCAGATTACCCCTTTCTTGATCAGAGTATTCTGGAAGAAAGATGGGCACAATCGGTAAGCTATCCAGGCATTTTTTTAATGTAGTTTGGCCGACAGCTGAGGATTGTCAACAGGCCGGAGGACTATCACAATGGCAACACACCCAAGGAGGAGATGCAAATCTACACCTGGTAAGAGGTGGACTGCTTAATCTCCTCCCGCCCTCCAACTAGCCCTGACAGCTCCACGCTGCTTAACTCCTTTCTCCCTTGCTGACTAATCTCTCATTGGCTCGGGCCCCATGGCGAATAGGCGAGATGCTACCCTGCGTGAGCTTTGTGAGCTTATCAAGGATGTAAATCCTGAGACTCAGAAGAGGAATGTCAGCTTATCCTTCTCTTTCGTGTATCCAGACAAGAAGGGAAGGTAAATGTTCAAGACTGGCCAAATCTTGCCCTCCCCTTGGTTCTTCAAGGGGCCTTGCTCTAACGCTATCCGATCTCAGATTCACTGTCAAGCATATCGCGACAGTTCCTGCTTTCCGACGGAAAGGGCACGCAGACGAAGAAAAAAGCCTGGCAGAACTCGGCTTCCAGGCTGGCGACTTCATCGATCTGTCCATCTTGGAGAGATAAGAACAGCGCCACGGCCCAAGCTTTTGCATTAAGCCGAACGTTGCTTGGGAGGTAGCAAGCTTGCAAGAGATAGTACCGTATAAGTGCCGCGCCGTCGCGGCAGAGATAGAAGCCCAGTCATAGTGCATCTACTCCTCGTCTTCCTCTTCTTCATCACTAAAATATGAGCTCTTCTTGAACTGCTTCCTTCGTCTCTGGCCAGCAGCCTCATTTCTGGCATATAGGGAGATTGAATCCTCATCATCCCTGTATTGCTCCAGAGCCTCAGCAAAAAATACAGCTTCAGCACCAAAGTACTCCGTATTACTTACCTAGTGTCAGCGTCCAGGACGTGTGCTGGCTGGCTAGAAGAGAGATTGAAGATGTCATCCTCCTCATCAGACGTTTGACTTGTCGTAGGTCGTGGTCGTGATCCTCCGCGAAGTTTTTTAGACTTCTGACTGACCGTCCTCTGCCGTTCACCAAGAATGTTCTTTGGACAATTGTACGACTTGTGTCCTTGCTGATGGCATTCAAAGCAATAGTTGGCCGTCGAGTACTTGCGTTTCTTGATGAACTCACTAGCTCGTCCATTATCTCGAGCAACTTGGCACCTGATCGTTAGCCCTTCAAGCACAGTCTTGTCCATTTCTAAGGGTATATTGTAGTTGAATGCAACGTGGAAGTGGCAATCAGCTTGGCGTCCTCTAGTCCAAGCATAAACTAAGCTCTCTTACCTTTCTGCGCTCGAGAGCAGTCCTCGATCCGAGCGAATTGAATAAAGGCAACTCCTTTACTCTTCCAGGTTTCCTTGTCCCGCAGAATGGTGATCTTCAAATGAGAGGCTCAAGGCGTGTTCAAGCTCTTGGAATCAAATGACGCGTACCTTCGCAATCTTTCCGAAGCGGTCGAAGAGGTTCCCGATATCATTGTTGGTGTAGTCGAACGGCAACATGGAGACATGTAAGGTAGACTATTTTGAGGAGAAAGTTGTTTAGTATGAAGTACTAGGTGGGTGTCCAGGCCCTCTTCATACAGGTCCGGGCACGAGACACATCTAGTCTGCAAATGAATACCTTAGAGGGTGCGAAGACGGACTTTGCGGATGTCGTTAGGAGATCTGATGACACACTGGGGGTGGATATATGCCTTGATTGCAATGACTTCTCTGTCTCCATTTGCCCGAAGAATCGGTTTTGATTACGTGGCAGGCTTGGTTGTCTAACGGAAGGAGCGTTGCCTAAGTGGTAGGCAGCCTTTGATCTATGAGTGAGAGCTTCTGCGTGTAATCTTCTTACGTCCCTAGTAGCACTGTGCCCAATCCTTCGATTGAACTCAAAAGTCTCGTGATGATAAAGACATCAGAACGACCGTCCCAGAACTCCTCCAGGCCTAATGCTTGTCAGTTTTGCTGTTTACCTGCTCCGTCCTACCGGAAGCGGAGCACCCCCAAAGGTTGGACGGTTGGACGGATAATCTCAGATTCCCACGATCCAACCATCCGTCCTACCACTTCGTCCGACCGATAAGACTAACCCTAAGCCCCCGTATTTGTCTTGAGGGCTTGAATTATTATGATGATGGGGTAACTGGTTTGATTGTCCTGTAGGAGTATTTGCCAGGGCTTCTTTACATCTTCCCTCCCCTACCTAAAGCCTCTACCCTCCTCGAAGGAAAAGGATAAATAGGGAACTACCAGGAAGGAGTTTTTAAGATAGTGGCATGGCGTGTCTGCGGTGTGCAGGATAATCTTTCCATTTTCCTCCTCCTCCACAACTATTCGTGTCAGCTGTTCTACTAGCCGAGGAGGAAGGGCAATGCACCCAGGCTATAAGACGCTTGGTGGATAGATATTTCATGGGTTAGAGGAGATGAGGTCGCTGATGGTGGAATGGCTGATAAAAGCAATGGACTAATAAAAAGCTAGAGAAGATACGCTAATGATGGATCTGGGGACTCACACAGCTCATTGACAGATGACCAGCTCGAATTCCTTGTCTCGAGAACGCTCTCTATAGACTGACAATATTGAAGAACAACACGCCATTAGTAGGGTAGATGGGGCTACGTTGCTTCTCAACAACGTAAGACAGGCACTTCTCTGTCTACCCGGTTTCTTTTCGCCTGGCGTTCCGAGAAATAGGACTCCTGGGATGTATTGTTTATCCTTTAGCGTCTTCTAGCTGCTGAAAGTGTCCGAACTGAAGCTACTTTCATACATAGCCATTAGCCCTGGCCCAACCGTAGCCAATGTAGGTACAAAGCAGCATAGAGCTTGCACCCAACAGTAACACAAGCTGTGCAGGACTGATTGCAGCAGCTCTGTACAGGATCACTGGTACACCTAGCAGCGGGGAGGAAGTGAGAAATACACCTCAACTGAAGATGAGCAAGGAATCCCTTACCATAGAGCGATGTCCATAAGAAAGCCTCGAGGAAGTAACCTAATTGAGTGTAGACGCTGGCCATCAGCAAAACATGTGTCAATAACACAACAGTAAAAGACGGAGGAAGCAGATCCTGTGCGAAAGAGAGCGACTGGACTTTCACCTGGGTAGTTCACCATAGCCTCCCCTCAAGCCGCTGGTGAAGAAGGGACAGAGCACTCTTGGAGCTGGGATTAGGATAATAGGTATGTCTAAAACGAAGACAAGACATCAACTACCAGAGTTGGTTGATAAGTAAGCGAGAAACCGCGCTCTTCTCGTACTCCCACTCACATATGATGAGGCCCCACCAGCTGTCGTACAGGGCTCCTGAGACAAAGATGAGGCTCGCGCTCAATAGAGTCACCCCGACAGCCAACCAGTTGATAATAACTGCTAGGAGCAGAAAGAGTTAACATCGAGCCAGCCAGCAAAGAGTCCAAACCTCGCTGTGAAGCTTACCGCCTTGTTCCATTGCTCGTTCGTCAGGACCCTTCTTTCTACCAATTAATGCCGCACAGGAGCGACAAAGGATGCATTCCTGGGTCTTCCTGGCCCGTGTCACGGCTAGCCACTACGGAGCTTTCTGAACAAGCAGTAAGGATATGAAGAACAGCATTGAGAGACCAAGCAGCAGGCGAGCGGATGCAGCTCTTAACCGAGACTGATGATGAGCTCTTGCCGCCTACTGCAGGAAATCCTGATGATGAAGCAGCTGTAATAATGAATAAGGAAGTTGGATCGATGGGAAGATGCGAATCACTTTCCTTCTGTCGCTGTACGATGTTACGGACAGTTCGGTCGTATTCAGTTGATGTCCAGAACTTCGGACGTCGTTCAGATGGACTCGAACTTCCCTTTATTTAGTTGTGCAAAAGCATCGAAGGTGGTCTTATCTGAAGTACGTTACCGGCTGTCTACCCTTCTATTGCTTGTATGTGATGAGAGTTCAGAGCCCACGTTCTCATCATTCCCAATACTCACTCCTCTGTACTACGAGTAACTCTGATGAAAGTTGGTTGAGATGCTGAAGGTTGCAGCATTGCATTGATGATGTCGTCCACGTCCCTGCTCTTGGAGCTAATGCTACGGCTCTGCCAGGCTGTCTAACGATAAAAGTCTATCTAGGAGAAGCAGTGAGTCGAGATTGGTTCTTCCACGGCCAAGGCCTTGCTCTAGCTTAGACGCAGCTTTAGAGGGCAACTCAGGTTCCAAAGTGAGCAGCCCAGCTGTTGTCAAAGACAGTGATAGATTGGGTTGTGGAAGCCGTGTTTTATCATGATGTCAATTGCTCTGGATGGATCATACGTGCCATAGTTATTGCAGAGAAGTCAATCAAGCCTTGAGATGTCCAAGCGTTGAGGTCTCCTCTTTGAGAGGCCATGACTATATCGTGGCAGTCCGCTTAGGCAGAGGGATATTAGGTTTACCCTGTTCTTAAGACAGGTTTTGGGTTCTCTCTCGCCATGGCAGTGACAAAATATCCTCTTCTGGCCATAATCTGGACTCTGGTGATAGTGTTTCTGCCGTCACAGATCCAGGATTGGACTTCGGATTCTGTTATTGGGGCACCACAGCACCAGGCCAGGAGCGATCTGATCACACCAACTCGTACCCCTTTGAAGCCAGCTAAGCCTGAACCAGCACCCTTCTGCAACCTGACGGATACCTTGAATCAGTATGTCAAAGAGCGAGACCCACTAAGGCCGGCCCAGCGCAAGATCAAGTTAGCTTTCCACGTTATCCCTTACGCATCGGGATATGAGGACGCCTTCAAGGTAGAGTAACATCATGGACTCCTGTAACCACGCCGTCTTCGCCTTCCGCCTCTAAGGTGCATGTATGCACAATGTGCTTTCTCTGTCTCTTGACTACCTCGGGTCATCTAAGGAGCTTTTGGCAAAAGCTCACTAATGCTAACTTGATATGTCGCCAGGATGAGATGATCGCCCTTGTCCCGTCCTTAGTGTTTTGTTTTATTTCCACTCAGAGTGGCCCAGAAATTCTGCGCTGCATGCCTACTTTCAATGCTCTGGAATCTCATTCATAACTTGCACTTTATCACTAAGGGGTCTCTGTGAATAGGCCTTAGTGCGGACTCTCCGGGTACCTGGCTTGTCTGATCTGGTTGAGGCTCGCGCGATCGTCACAAGCTATGACGACAATGCGGCCACCACCGGGGAGTACAACCCTCGCTTGCGCCTACTTGTAAGGCATTTAACATGTGCACAGTCTGCCATGCCAGGACTTTCTCTCTTCGACAACGAGGTATGCCTCCGCAACTTGTAGACAAAAGCCGAATGCCTCTGGGGCAAAAAGCTTAGCTCTTGTGACAGGTGCAGGATCATGTTGGGTGCCTGATGGAGCGCAAGGATCCAATGGCCTTCCAAGGTTGCTTGGACGCTAACATCTCCGCAACATATCGAAGGAGTCTGTCAACGGTAAAGTTTCAAGCTGCTGCCATGCTTTTGTCTTAGTGTCAAGAGACGACTTCATCGTAGTAGCTGCTATTGGTGGCATACTCGCCTTCTCAATTTTCGCTAACACAATGCTTCCCCGTATATATAGTGCTTGGTCGAGGTTAATGGCATCAGCGTAGCTACGGTTTTAGATTTCCAGAATCGGATGAACAGTTATGCCCATCATGTTGTCGTATCCCCGACGGTAATGCTTCTTGGAGAAGCATTCAAACCTATCTACCTTTGTGGACCGAGGTAACGCTCAATTGCCCTTGGTATGATGCGCCCTCACTAGGTAAATCAAATTTCCCTCTTGTCAGGTCTTCGGAAGATATGGAGAAAGCTCTCTGTCTCATGCTAAGGTGAGACTTTGTGATAAGGTGAAGGTATATCAAGGGTTAACGTTTAAGTCACGACTCAGGCACGAAGAGAAGGCAGTAGGTCGGATGTCCCAGTGCGGCATTCGCGCGGTGGCAGAGCTGCCCGAAGAAACATACTTCCATCACTCTGCACTCACCTCGCTCTCACCCTTCTATTATATGGTGGTGGCAAGTATGGGCAGCAGTATCTTTATTCTTGGTCTCTGCGTCTTGTTTGCCGGTCTGAGGGAGCGTGTCAATAACAACGCTGTCGGAGGCGATGGGCGGTCGCGGAGAGCAACTGCTGGGTTGACATCGCAGGAGATTGATGCTCTCAAGACAGAGGAGATCAAGGAGCCGGAAGATGACTCTGCCTTGCCAACATGCTCTATTTGTATGGATGAGTTAGAGGTAAGGTAGAGAGTAGAACTATGCCCCTCGGCCTTTTCCTTCGCCTTTGGCTAAGTATGCAATCACACTGCTAGGTGGGTGAGGTCGTATGGGAATTCCCTTGCCCTCATCGGTATCACCAAGACTGCATCGGAGTTTGGCTAGAGAGGAAGAATGAGGTAAGCCTATGCGTCGATAATCCCTCCTTTGATTTTCTGCTAACCCTGGTATGCTGTAGTGTCCGGATTGCCGACAACCAGTTCTGCAGCGTGGAGGAGAAGCTGATGTCCTTTAATTCTATGCGCGACACGGCAAAGCGTCAAGGTCATCCATTCTTATGTGAAGGACTATATCGTTGCTTGGCTCCTTATTATGGACCGCTTGAGCTCCTCTTCACCACCCACCTGTGAGAGGTATCACCACAGAGCTCTTCATTGCAGCCGCTCCTTTACATAGACTCGAGTCTCTCTGTCGAGAGCCGGAGAGAGACGAGCTCCTTGCTCTCATGATGGTTCAGTCGCAGGGGCCATTCGTGTTGCTTGCTCCCTCTCGACGCTCGCCACCTTATTCAAGCTTGAACAGCATTCCTACGGGGTTCCCGCATCTGTCAAACGGCCAGGTATCCTAGCTATAAGAAGGCCTTCCTAACTCCGACAAGCCCTGTCAATAAACATCCTGTCAGTCGTTTGGCAGCAGTGCCGGCAGAACCTCCATTTGCCAATCTGTCCACTCAAAGATAGACCACCTAAGAATACAGGACCGAGTTCTGTGTGTATTCAAAGATAAGCCGGTCAGGGGGGTTCACATTAAAAAAAAACAGCATTCTTGTAATTACTTACCTGATCATTATCCGATTAATAGTTTTTCACAGATGATTTGAGGCTTTGTGGTAACTGAGGCTTAACCGGTCCTGTGGTTGACACAAGAATTAGTTGCGGAGCCCTACAGGAAGCGCGCAGCTGCTCGCCCAAACTCCTCATCCCGTGGCGATCGAATGCCAAGTCTCAAACTCTGAGGTGTAGAACTACGCTCCTGCCCGGGACCAAGCCGCTGGCGCCATCTGCGTGCTCTTAGAAGCACTCTCATCATCAGAGGTGTTAAGCAGGAGACCATTATTTGAAGATTTCTGGAAAGTTCTGTAGGAGATCGCTGGGTGGTTCTGGTTCTTAAGCTGCCCACGAAGAGCTGACGTCGGCCGACCTATGGCTCGAAGCCTTGACGGGGAGAGGCTTCATTGGCAGCGAAGCTACTTGGGGATATACAAGTTTTTCAGACGACTCTTGACTGCTGATGATAACCTCAGGCGAGCGGCCCTGAAGGACATCTTGACTGACATTAAAGAACTTAGCGAGACCAATCAAGAGGAGCTGCACAATTATGTTCCCACAATCAATCGGCTCGCCCTCGAGGCACCTTTCGAGGACATCCGAAAGGCTTTCTGTGAGCTCTCCTCCCGGCTAGCCAAGGTACGCATCCCATGCCATTCCTTTTGTTCTCTTGCTCTTTCCAAGGGACACGTAAAGTACAATGGCAGTCTGGCCAGCGACTAATACTCGTCTGTCTTCTTATGGCCAGGAATTCGGCCTCACTTTTGAGGCAAAGCAGTCTCCCAGCCTTTTTATTCCGTATGATAGGGTCGTACCTGTGGATGCGACAGATAGCGAACTTAGAGAGATATTCATCACCAGCTTCTGCCTGAGAGGAAGGGTGAGCCACTTAGAGCGAGTATTGGCCTTTCACCCTCCTTATCTCAAGGTAAGAATACTGTTAGTGGAGGGCCTGCTGGGGTCAAGGTCAGCGGAACTGACACACACGAGTCTTTCGCAGATATTTCGAAAGGTCTCAAATTCATTGATGTTTCACGGTAAGTCTGTCCTAGAATCGTCAGTGTGCTTCTCCATCCTCCTTCACTCTCGTTCTAACATAAATCCACCTATTCCGGCCGCTCTGGCTGAAGATGGCCCCTTGCCCCTTAGCTGGCGCTGCTACATTGCTATTATGGCCGCCTCCCGTTACCATTGCGGGTACATTGTAGCGTTAGAGGAGCAATACTTCATAATGAATGGAGGAGAGTCGACGTGGCTGAAGGGCCTGCAGTTCGCTCCTCTTAAGCTGCAGAAGTTGGCGAGGATCAATGCTGTTCTTGCTCACCGGCCGTGGCTGATGGATGTCAACCTAGTGAGGGATCTACTGGGAGGTGAAGACGCCTGGTCACTAACGGAGTTAGTTCATGCCCTAGTTATTCTCGCACACATCCATGCCCTCTCCTGCTTCGTCTGGGGCCTCGGTGTCACTCCAGAAGTGGACCTGCAGTTTCCCTTTGACTCAGTGGGCGAACCTGAAAGTGATAGCGACCCAGAAGGTACGGAGGTCTTTAATCTTGTCAAGTTAGGCTCAGACTAAGTTAGGTGAAAGCAGACATTGCGCTAATAGAGAGAGATGAAACCGCTCTTTACTCACGGCTTATCACTGCTACAACGAGCCTTGCTAAATGTGTCCAGGAGGTAAGGCTCCAATCTGTGCAAGCTTCCGCAACGAACTAATAGAGTGAATGACCTAATACTTTGCCTTTATAGAACATGGATGACACTCATGAGCCCTTTGAGGTCTCCGACGTCAAGTCTGGTGAGTGTACTTGCTTGAACCCGTTCGTCAGTACGTTGTCAGACTGACTTCGCTTACCTTATAGCTGCCCTTAGAATCAAGTCCAGCCAGCCTAAGGCTGACGTAGCGAAGTTTCGTGGCTCAATAGAGCTGGAGCATACAGATTTTGATGTCCGTTCAGAATCCTATCGGATCTTTCACACAGAAGACTTCTCTTGGGAGGACCAGGGATTTGCAACTCTGAACAGATTTCTGCCAGAGGCGGTAAATGTCTTTCAGTAGCTCTTTACGGACTAGCCCTTCTGTTTAGCCTGATTCTCTCTGTCCACTCGAACCCCACAGGCGTCTGTCTTGGACGAGCTATTCCAGTTCGTACAAGTTCTGACCTACTGTCGCTATAAGAACAGCGAAGAAGAAATTGACACGACGCCCTTCCGACGAGCCATTTGGATGTATGTGCTGAGAATAATGGGCATCTGTAACGATGACTACGACTACCACGAAGTGAACGTCTTCCTCAACCGCCCTACCAAGGCCTTTGTAAAGAAGACTGCGTGCGTGCCCTATCGCATCAAGAAGAATGATTTTGACCACTTTGACCATACCTTCACAGTGGAGGAGAAGTGCCACGTAGGATTGTTACTGATGGAAGCAAGAAAGCAAGCAAGTCTACTCTATGCTCTCTCTGCCATTGGCAAGTATCTCCGTTGAGGCTAGTTACAGAGAGGAACACCGCTAGCCTGGCCGCTGAGAAGATGGCAAAAGTCTCAGGTTGGCCAACCTTTTTGATACACAATGCTTCCTTTAGAGCTAGCCTATTCGCTCACAATAGGGTGTCTATATATGAAGCCTTTAATGCATTGTCTCCCGTTGTGTCTCTTGGACACATCAGCCATAGTATGGATAACGTTGGACCTTGTGTCTTGCTTACAAGAGTGAGGTTACTTCTTTATATCAAAGCGCAGTCCTTTGACGCCTTTCAAGATGCATATAGTCCGGAAGACCTCCATCACGCTGCATCTCCTCTAGAGCTGGGCATCTCACTTTGAAGATGAACGCATACTCCTTGCATCAGAGCAAAGAAGTCATGCTTCTCTTTCTTTGTCAGAAGGTTTGCTATGACAAGGGCCTCTATATCCTTATTCTAGGTGACTACCTTTCAAGCTCTCATCCCTTGCGAAACCTCATTCACAAGCTTCATCGACGCCATGTCCAGGTCCTTCTTCCTAAGCAAACGAAATGGATCTCAGGCGAGGAGACGAGGTTGCCTTTTTTCTTACTTTGATCCAATTGGCTTTGATTCGGACGAACGTATGGCCCAGCTTTTGGAGCTCGTTGAGCCTAGACAATTACAGCAGTGGGCTGCCAGTGTTTATTGTCTGATGAAACTTGCCTGATATCGGTGACCAAGGGTCATCATTGACCTTCATTCTCTTATGGGGACGTCGATGCAGTCCTTCGGCCTAACAAAGACACAATACCAAGTGCGGTCACTGGTGAAGATTGAAGCCAACGGTATAGAATAAGAGTCATGCCACTCCTTTTCAAGAGTCATGCACTCCTTTTCAAGTAGGGTTATGGGAGGTTGGCCTCCCTCTTTCGACGAGGGCAAGAGATGGCCTACCTGGGACTTCTCTGAGCCCTGACCACCATCATCATCATCTTCTTGAAGTCTCTGCTACTGTGTGAGTTGCTGCTTTTTGTTCTTTCTCCCCATCACCGTCAAGCTACTTACAGTAGGAGTAATAGGAGTGGATTGCTGCCTAAGAAAGAAGATGTCGCCCCTCTCCTGCTGCTACATAGAGTAAGTAGTGCCTTGATTTGAGTTGTCGCAGCGGAGGAGGTGGCAGTGAGTGAGGTGATAGGAGTAACATCATAAAAGAGCGTTGGGACGATAACATATAGGGGGCACATTGGTGTGCCATTTTTCGTTTGCTGCTGTAGAGTTTACCTCGTGGTGAAGCGACGTACGATTGATGAGTAATTCACCTGCAGTAGCCTGAAGGTTGGTGGCCAGCAAGTCCATGATAACATGTGCAGCAAAATGATGAAGCAAGAAGCGACTAAGGTTCCTGTTTCTTTCACACCTTTTATAAGATCTCATAGTACTTTGTAGTTGCGAGTATAGCTTCGACAGCAAAGAGCATTCTTCTATGATGAAGCTCAACTGAGGCTGACAACCCCTCATCGTCTAGGAGGTGCAACGTGCAAGAATATTACGTTAGTCAACGAGAGGGAGGAGGTGGCATCAATAATCTTATGGCCTGCTTGAAGCTAGGCAAACATGAAACGCTGGGTGCTGTTGTCTGGCGTTCACAGGGGACCAAGCCCACTCTAGTAGGAAGTCAGACCCGAAGTGTCCGTTAGTCCTGCTTGTCTTATTCTCTTCTTGTGGTTTGTCCTGCACTGGTTCAAAGGGCTGCCTGGTGGTATCAGGTGCTCAGAGCAGACAGTGAGGATCTGGATGTGAAAGGAAGAGAGCCAACAGAGAGAGGGCCGACAGAGCGGGTGAGCGGTAGAGAGAGCAAGAGAGGGGGAGAGAGAGAGTGAGGGAGAGAGAGAGAGAGAGTGAGGGAGAGAGAAGAGCGGAGGTGTTTCAGGGCCGAACCCACAGCAATTTTCTGGGTGAGAATGGGATCGCCAAAACTCTCCAGTCTGAGGTCCAGAGTTCAGATCGCGCTATCAGGAATATAAGAGGCTTTCATAGACGGCATGATCTAAATTATTCTGCATATCGTTTGCCTAATCAGACTTTGTCATTATTCCACACACCCATGACCTGGCCCTGCACAGCACCTCTTCTTCAATCTGTCTCGCACCCTTTCCTCACCCCCGTTATAAATCTGCGTCCTCAGCTCCCTTCTTTCCATCTCTATCAAGCTCTGGCTCCCTAGCTCTTCATACCTCACTCGCCTTCCTGACCCTTGCCTCTCGGCTACTCTGTCTCTCCTCTCCTATTCTCTGTTTCTCAATCTCTCTTCTTTCCGTTACTCTCACAGGCATGGAAGCTATAACACCGCACCAAATCCATCACTTCTTGTCTATTTCTTTCTCTTCTCTCTCATCTCTTCTCTCTCTGTCTTGCTCCTTATCACTCTCTCTCCCATCTCTGTTTTCTCTCCCCTCCTTTTCTCTCCCTGTTGTGGCTACAAAAGTTATATCTGTCTCCTACTTCTGATCCTCAACCTACCCCATCACCTTCCTCTACCTCTTCTTCTTTCTGTCTCCTTCCCTTTCACAAGTTATGCTGTATTTATCAATATCTCCCTCCT
>FLMG01000484.1:46107-57929 GCA_900088475.1 Hyphochytrium catenoides
CTATCTCTCTCTTTCTCTCTCTCTCTTTCTCTCTCTTTCTCTCTCTTTTTCTCTCTTTTTCTCTCTCTCTCCCTCTCTGTCATCTCCCTCTCTCTCTCTCTCCTTCGTTTCCCTCTCTCTCCCTCTCATCTGCCAGATCCTATAACCTGATTCTCAGCATCAGCAACATCCATTGCAATAGAGAGAGGAGAAACGCCTGACCTTCTCCTTGCTATCTTATTCCCTCTCTTGGACCCTGCCGCCACCGCGGCCCGACCGCACCAAAGTAAACTCAGGCAGCAAGAAAGGAAGTGTTATCTCCTTGGCAAGAAGAGGAAGAAAAGAGAGGAAGAGAGGAAGCGACCCTGTCTCAACTTCCGGGAGAAAGGAGGAACCGCAGACACGAAGAGAACTCCCCATCACGACACCTGAGAGTTCCCGTAGGATTTCACTCTGCCAAACTCTTTATACTCTGGACTTCCTCCATCCGCTCATTCTTCCCGAAAAACGTCCAAGCTTTGTTTGAAAGAGCCTTCTTCAAACGATTGCCGATAGCCTCCTAGTCATCCCAGTTCAGTCCAACAAGATTGAAACCGTTTGAAGGGCGATACATTTCAGGACAAGGCACCAAACAGACGTGCACTAGCTAGTCAGGGAAGTGGCACTCCCTTTTCACACCGCTAATAGCTGTACCCTGCCTAAGAGGAGAAAGAAGAGGAGAGAGAAAGGGGCAAAAACGGGCTCCAGTCAGCCATGGAGGAGCTCCAGAATACTATTCAAGATGCACAGTACATGGGGGCAATGGTCGACCCCACCCCAAGACCAACAGCGCCATTGCCTGTGCCTAAGTCTGCGAGAGCGGTAGGGTTAAGCCCAAGCTCCTCCTCCTCACTTATTCTTTGGCCTCTGTCTCAAGGCATATTCGCTCTGCATCAATATACCTTGGTTCCAGAAAACGCCCGCTCTCTTCATCGCAGCTCACAACTCAACCTGCATACAGATGCAATCATGCCTGTTCTCACTTAGTTGATGATCGCTAGGCCACTGCTGACCCCCTCTCGCTCCCCTTCCCTTGTCTCTACTGCGCAGCTGACAGAGTTTCAAGAGACGCTGCAGTCTCAGAATCCAAATGCTTTCACAATGGAGACTGTCTTAACTTCACCGATGGGCTTCTATCTGTTCAAGCGGTTCTGTCTTGAAAACCAGAGCGGCACACTCGCAAGCTTCTTAGAGGACATCCATCTGTACAGAGGTTTCAAGCTGTCTTCAGGGAGGAAGGAGCTGGCAAGGGACATCGTGAACACCTACTTGCTTCCTACCTCTAGGGGACCCAACAATATGCAGAAGGCGGTCAAAAGCGGAGATGGTTACGCTTTCGCTGCGAAAGGAAGCTATTCAACCTCCAGAGCCGCGCAAGAGGTGGCGAGATATAGGGACGAAAGGGCACTGCTACAGGTGAGTTCTGCTGTTGGACCAAGGCGGAACACTTCAACTGATCTCCCTTTAATATACTAGATTTCTGGTGAGCCCGTAGATGCCATCAGAGCCGCACTCTCAGAGAACAACAAGGGGGAGGTGCCTGTGGACTTGTTTGACCGTCTGGAAGCTATTGTCTTCGAGCTGCTGAGACAGACTATGTGGAACCACTTTCTGAGAAGCAAGTGGTTCAACAAATACATCTCCATGCTTTACGTCCAAGGTGAGGCTCGGCAACAGAACCCTCTGCTCAGTCTGAGGTTCTATGGCTATAGCTAAGGCATGGGACACTTTATTTGGGACCAAATCGTGATCTGTTTGCCTTTGGCTTTTCCACCTTTGACAAGTAGCCGGTCCTGGGGTCTCGTAGCTTCTGACTTCTGCTTCATCGACCTCTCCCTCAGCATTACCTGTGAGACGAGAAGATTTCGCTCTCTTCCGCGTCATTGGCAGAGGCGGCTTTGGTATGGTCAACGGCTGTAAGCGTGGAATCACGGGTAAACTCTATGCAATGAAGGTGTTAAACAAGAAAATGATCAAGAAAAAGCAAGCGGAAAAGGTAACACTGTTGCTTACGTTGCTCGAGCTCTTCCCTCCCCTCTCAGCCTCATTGTTGCTCGCACTTCTCGATTAAGAGCTCACGAATATCGGTCTATTGCCCTCCATTTCGTCCCGTATTCCTCCTCTAGGTCGTCATAAATGAGCGGAACATGCTCCAGCTCGTGGACTCTCCCTTCATCTTAGGCCTCAAGTACTCCTTCAGCACCAAAGACGATCTCTTCCTCATTCTAGATCTTTGTACTGGTGGAGATCTCTCGTTCCACCTGAGGAATGAGGGGAGATTTACCGAGGAGCGCTCAAAGTTCTACGCTGCACAGATCTTGTTAGGGCTGGAGCACATGCACTCTAAGAGCATCGTCTACAGGTGACGGCCCTGATGACTGTGCCTTGAGTTGAGAAGCGCATCCTAGCACCGTTCTCTCCTAGAGACAACCATTTTCTTGAAGCGCTTTGCCTCCTCAGACCGCGATTTAACTTCTTTGCTTCTGTATCTCAGGGATCTGAAGCCTGACAATATTCTTTTGGACGCTGATGGGCATGCGAAAGTCTCTGATCTCGGGCTGGCGACCAATGTGAAATCACAGCTCACAGGCCGCTGTGGGACGAGAGGATGTAAGCGCCCTCGTCCACACTTGTGTCCCGTGCTGGCTTTATCTAATCAGCGTCTTGCCTCTTTCACCCCTAACGTCAGACTGGGCTCCAGAAGTGTTAGTGCGATCAGAAGACGGCAAACGTATTGCGTATACCAAGATGGTAGATTATTGGAGCTTTGGATGCATTGTCTACGAGATGTTGTCTGGAGTCTGCCCCTTCCGATCATCCAAGGCCAAGTCATTGCTACCGGAAGACAAGGTCAGTAAGAGCACCTCACCGTCTATTCCCTTGAGGATACATAGCCATGCCTCTCCAGTATCCGTCTCTGCTGTTGAAGGCTGAAGTCTCATATGCATCTCCCTTCTCTTCTATGCCACATGTACACAGCAACAATCCATGGACCTCGCCACCCTAGAGATGGAAGTGGAGTATGACCTCCAAATCTTCTCTTCGGATGCCCGTTCCTTGTGTCAAGGCCTCCTTACTCGCGATCCAAGGAAAAGACTTGGGGCTAATGGTCCTCAGGAGATCAAGGATCATCCCTGGTTCTTTGGACTTGACTGGGACAAATTAGAGGCTTTCAAGATTCCTCCTCCGTTTGTACCAGAGAAAAACATCAATGCAAGAAGTCAAGGGACAATTGGCTCCTTCACAATTCCTGGAAAGGAGATCCAGTTGAGTGCTGAGGAGGAAGCATTATATGCTGATTGGCACTTCCAATCAGCAAAAGTGTTTCAGGAGGAGGTCATTGAATTGATTGAGTGGGAGTCCTCACAGGTGAGCCAGTCCTCCACATGCCGGTCCTTTCCCTTGCTTCAATGAAAGAGATTGGGGGAGCTTGTTGTTGGTCCAATTTCTACGTCCCTCTCGACATAAGATACTGACGCCTCTCTCTCTCTCTCTCTCTCTATATATATATATATAGAAAAGTGGCAAGGGCTCCTCAGCGCCGAGGGGCGCCAATCAAGCAGAGAACACATCATGTTGTGTCATTTCATAGGGAAACAGTCTTCCCTTCCCACTGCGCTGATATCCTGATCCATAGTCTGTCGTCCAGACCCATTTGATTTATTAGTCATCTATTCTTATTGCTAAATGTCAACTTGTACATTCAAAGACCGGACTGCCAAGGACACTCATGATGGGGATTACACCTAGCCCTACGTCACAAAAGGAGTTGTCAGCTTACAGTGATCACCATTGCAACAGATGTATGGAAGTGGAGAGACCGCGAGGGCACACACAGCATCAATAAGTTTAGGAGAGTCAAAGATGAGGATATTGAACCCCATGGCCAAAGCGCACTTACCTGGCCCAAGAGGTGCTGACAAGAATCCGTTCTCTCTTTTGGGAGCTCGTTCCGCTATGCTTTTGGTGACGTAACTGTTAAAGTCCGTAGACGCAAAAAGAAAACGAGGCGGAGTCGAGTGCGCTAGGTGAGAGATAGCTGCTGTCACGATGTCTCCTCCCCAGGTGTCTTCGATGTTCATAGCTATTCCCAGACTGAGGCAGAGGTCTCGAATTTGCCGGGCTTTTGTAAGGCCCCCAACCTTCGAGATCTTTAGGTTGATTACGTCGGTAGCAGAGTCCCCGATAGCGCGAAGCAGGACCTGATAATGTATATGATGTGGGCCAAAGAAGTTTAGCTCAATGCTACTATTGCTAGTAGACACAGAGGAAGTCGCTGTAAGCGCAAGGGGGATCAAAAAGGCCGAGACTACCTAGCACTGGAAGAAGGGACAGAGTCATTATGGCAAGAAGGGCGCTCTTTCAAATTGAGACACATAACCAAACATCTTGGCTGCTTCTCCTGGCAGTCTGGCTGCAAGAGCAAAACTCTTAGGAACTTGGTCGTAGGGGTTTTCACGCTACCTTAATATCGGTGATGCTTTCGTCAAGGATAAATGGCTTAGTGCACATACGTCTGACACTAAGATTCTCCTCATAAGAGTCACAAGGCTGTTCTATGTAGACATCCACATCCCTAACGCCCTCCACCACTCGCACTGCCTCATGCATGAGCCATCCGGTGTTGGCATCTGCCATAAGGACATCACCCTGTGCGCAAGCCTGACGGCAGTGAATGATCCTTGCAATGTCTTCTTCAGGATTGCTACCAACCTGAATGTTTAGCGTTCGTAAGGTGTCAAGAAGCCTAAGATGGGCGTACCAAGCCTGAAAGTGTCAGATCATCTTTGGGCAACAAAATCGGAAGGAAAGAAAGGATGAGGGTAATGGTAGTCGAAAACGAGAAAGAACAGAGAAAACCGGCGTGCCAAGAAGGAGCTTGGTTTGTGGGAGAAAGAAAGTTTGTCTACTGCCCAAGAAGAAGTAGAGGATGTAGATTGGCAATCGGATGCGGTGATGGCTATGAGAGGCGGTATCCTGAGACTTTCCTTGAGCTGGAACTTTCTATATCCCTCACTGCGGTACCTCCTAATTGACTCCGCCATGCGCTCCGGAGTGTCTTGAGATATCGCCCTACACCACGATAACTTTAGATCCCATCGAAAGGAGCAGAGACCCATATCATGACTGCGATACAACGAGCGGCAGATAGCGTTGGCGCTCTTTAGAGATCAAGCAAATAATCGAACGTTGGTAGAATAAAGCTGGGTAAGGGACTGTCACGGATAAAGTGGATCTCACCTATAAAGAGGATAGCTTTCTCCAAATCTTCCACCCATAAGATGGGAGATGGGTTGGCGCGTTACTTTGCCTAGAATGTCCCAACAGGCGATGTCTGTTGCATTCCAACGGGAAGGGAGACGCGCAAAGGACTGAGTTAGCCATTACATCTTTTCCAAGAGATGGATGCCAACACAAGAGGAGACGGGGTTATACCGAGGCCATTCTCTTCTGACGTGCACAGCCAGAACTAGACAATAGCAGATAACATCTAGGGCGACCACTTTGTGGGTGCACAACCTAAAGGGGCCTTGACGTAAGGGTGTCCTCTCATGGCAGCGTCCATCAGAAGGTTGATTTTCAGAAGTTCCGTGGGGTCCTGGCCTAACAAGGTAGGAGCCAGCTCTCGAATGCCCTCTCTGCGGGGCACACGGAACCGTTCATCAGTCAAGAAGAGAGAGGAGACCAAGGGAGAGGTGTGTGCAAGAGCGCGTACGGTGTAGGAGAGGCGGAGAAATGAAACAATGGAGACAAGTCACGCTCCGAACTATAGGCTCTAGCCCACAGTCCTACTCTACGGAGAGTGAGCAAACATAGAACGAGTTAGAGGAGAAGGGCCCCCGTCCTGGGTAGCACCTGCAGATAGGCTCTGAGAATAGATTCGAAGGGAGCGTCAAGACATCGCGCTTCTGCAGACCTTGTTCCTTTAGCATATGCTGGCAGATAGGCCGGGCCCAATGGACAATTCTCTCCCCAGCCCACGACCCCTTCATCAGTCTCCACTCGCACCACGGTGGAGTCAAAGACTGTTACTGAGTTGCCTCCAGACCACGAGTCTGCGGACAAGCAAGGCGTAAGAGACCGCATATGGAAGATGAGCCTCCGAGCTAGGTAGGAGTCAGAAGCGATGGAACCTCTTTTGTCGCTCTTACATTTTCCTTCGACCAATGGGAGATCTACTTGGAAGACGGAGATCTTGGTGATCTTCATTCGTGCCAGCTGTCCAGAATTCTCGCCCTACAGATGGCAGCCCTGCCGCTTACAAAGCTCGCCCGGAAAGCCGCGGAAACAATCTTAGCTACAGCTCGTTAAGAGTATGTGCCACTGGAGGTTCCTGTCAGCAGCAGCAGCCAGGATAATGGTCTGTCCCTATAGCCTCTCTGTAGAACCCTCTGGCTCGTCCACAGCCGCGTCTCTATGATTATTCGAGGTAGAAGATCACCTGCTGTTGGCTGGTGAACTTCAACATGCGAACCCATACAATCTTAGCGGCGTTACCGGCTTATTGTAAGGATTTTCCCCTGGCCGTAGCTTGATGTGAAGGAGCACGAGAGTGCTTGCTGGGAGGCTGCTTGTAAGGAAGCGTGTGAAAAGCGGCTGAAGAAAGAGGCTGGCTGAGGACGCATGGAAGTCTAGAGCAGCATAGCGGGCAACACTCTACAGGTGCCATATATTACGCTATAATAAGACGGAGCGGCCTCACGCAGCTTAGAAATATAGATTTGAAGTCTACTGCCCACGGGAAGTGCAGCCTTTGAGCACCAACTCCAGGCAATCTACTGAGGAGGAAAACAGTTGACTGCTCTCCCTAGTCTCTGTGGTCCAGTCGTGGTGATTGCTCTAGCTATCAGGGTCTGACATCGGCAATTTCCTACGTCGTCCGTCCTAAGTTCTTAAGGATAATGATGGTCAGCGTCAGCCTTCCATAGAATACATTCGTTTAAAGTCCTTTACAATCGCCTGGACCCTGCAGCCGCTTCTGGCTTTAGAGAGGGCGGAGGAAGATGTGACCCCAGTCCTCCTTGTTCACGTCGTGGCACATAGAACCCCAATGTTCTTTGAAATACCCTGTCACAAGCTCTTCGCCCGTCTTCGCGGTCGTTCCTTGCGCCATGTAACCCACACTGCCAAGCTCATCTCCTTGGAGCTCAAGAAGATTGTCTGAGACCATTCTTACTGCGAGAGGAGTGTACTTGCGGTCAGGTCTAGAGCCTTGAGGCGGTCCGCCGACGAAGCCGAAGGTGACGACTCTCAGGTCTGCCGCCTGACCAGGCTTTGCAAACCGTCCAACCAAGACAAACTTGGGCTGGTACAAAGCGGGAGGGAGAGAGAGCTCCGTAATCACACTCATCCCTACATTGACTGTGACATGCTGCATAATGCGCTCGGCCAAATGAGATGGAAGGCGGCCCTTGCCTCCTCCTCCTTCTGTTAGCTCGGCACACAGCGTTTTCACCACCTCTTTAAACTCTTCCCTGGTAGCCTCAAGCACAGGTCTGCTATAGTCCCCACCAGCATTAGCAGAACGCGACGTAAGGGCCTTCGGGAGGTCTGAATCCGTGGGCGAGGCCCCTTTGTTGCCAAGACGCCTAGCATCAATCCCAATTTTGCATAACAGTATATCTCCTCTATTGGGCAGGAAGTTTCTGGCAAAATCGCGCAGCACCTCGTCCGTCAGCTCAGAGGGCAAGCATCTGAAATCTTGACGTGTCAAGCGTATCCTCCCAGTGGCTCCTAGCCTTTTCTTTCCTCCTGATCCAGAGTCCTGCCATTTTGACCAACCAAGATAGGCGATAGTGGCCACTGCCACCACACCCACTGTAACCACAGATAGACCATAGGAATCACTGTGCGAATCCATTGCTCTGTAGAGCGTCTTCCTCACTCTGCCTTCCACACCGTGGCCGCTGTGGCTGTGCTGTCAGGTCAGAGGTTCAGAGCTTTGAAGGCTGAGCGACGGTTAGAAGAAGAGATCTCATCATCGTGCAGACGATCATCCAAGCCAAAGAAATATCTCCTGCATTTACCGAAAACGACCCGAATCTGGAGTGCAACTGCCGAAGGTTGCATAACATACTATCTATATTGCCCTTGTAGAGAACCTTAGCCGAGAATAAATGGGTCAGACTTCGGCTTACAGTAGTGTAGGAAGCTCTCCCTCTTGCAAGTAGAGAAACACCTTCAAGCTCCTCGAGTCTATCATCCTTTCTGATTGTTGGATCCGTTGCTCTGCCTCCTCTCGAACAAGCGGCCCTGGCCTGAGTGCGTGAGCAGTGCAAGGACCGCTCGGATGATGGAGCGAGTAGAGGATGGCGCAGGGTACTGAGGCAGCACTTCGTAACCTTCTTTGAGTCAGTGCCCAGTTAAACAGGGCGGGCAAGGGAGACTTTTGTCGCAGTTGAACAGCTGTAGCTCTGAGGATGTATGTCTCTGATGTAAAGGCTCCATCATCTTAGCCTCTTAGCTTAGATTAGCTGCCGTAGTTCGTGCCACAGGTCTCTATTGGAAGATGTCGGGCGTTAGTGATGCAGACAAACAACCGACCCTGAAAGGTAAAGTTCTGTGTCTCGGTAGCTTCCACAGTCAGTGGGACTAATCAGCTCCTTCGTAGTGATGAGGCTGTATAAGCCCAAGCTTCACATGTCGCACAAAGTTTTAGATGATGTCTCACCGACAAAGGGCCCTGACCTCTTCTCACTTTCCCGGGGAATGATTCTTCCGGACAGCTTCGGGTATCCCTTTATTCCTTATCCATTTGTTATGCATTAACATACGGTTGGCATCTGCTAACGTCGCCTTGACAGCAATATTTATTTGGGGGAGACTTTCTGCAGCTACATCAGCGTCCTCAACCACTTTCCCTACGATCTGGCAAACGTTGGGTTATCGGTGAGACGATCTTCATGAGCCAGATGACATTTTTGTTCCTACCTCTATCAGCTCTCTGGTACCTCCTAGTCTCAAGATCCGCTCTCGTTGCCTGACTCTCCTGTCGCAGGCTAAGCTTCAAACGCCAAGCGTACGCACAGATTTGCTGGATGTTCGGCTGTCAAGAACAGGAGAAGAAACATTACCTCAAAATCCCGTACCGAACTTCCGTGCTGGCAGCAACCTTGACATGGTGGTGGAGCACGTCCTAGCCGAGCTAGGTGTACACACGTAAGAACACTTCTTCATAATGTGGTCTAAAGCGCGCTGGGTTAGCCTACGGCTAAGAGTAGAAGTACTGATCCAATCCATTGCTTTCTTGGCCCCTTAGGCTGCGAGTCGGGGTTACATATAGCGACAGCGAGACTGGAGAACCCAAGACTTTGCGCAAGTACTATCGGTTCAATGTTATGAACCCACTGACTATCTCCTTCAAGCACACCGCCGTCATGGTAGGTATTACCTCCAAAGAAGGTCCCCTATTGGTTCCGCCCTTTTGTCTTTCCGTTGGTTGCGCTTCATCACTGATGTTTGGCTTTGACTTCCTGGTGACAGGGTGACTCCTACGTAGAGGCGCATATCAAGAACAACACAACGACAGCCCTCTTCTTCGACTCAATCGTCTTTCAACCCACTCCTCCTTTCTTTGTTGAAGACCTTCAAAGTACTGAGGAGGATCGAAACTCACGGCAAGTTGTCATGGTTGGGGTGGGGAGAATGGAGGCTGCCTGAACCTCTTCCGAGTAACGAGGTTTGTTGTGGGCTAAGAGGTCATCTCCCACTGCAGGAAATCGTACTCTAAGCTCTTGTACGTCAACCCCGAGGAGAAGATTCAGAAGGTCTATCTCATCAAAGCGGGCGAAGGGCCCGAGCCTACTAATCAGGTAAAAGGCGTTTGCAACTAGCAATAAGGCTGTCCTCTAGCGTCTTTATTCCGTCATTCAAGGCTTCCAGAAACGTCTGGGTGCGATGATCTCCTTTGTCATTTCCCTCCTCTCTTTGACGTTGTAGCTGTACGTTGTGGCCTTGCGAGGTGTTTACCACTAAGCCGTATCATGCCTACAGACACTCACTAACCTTGGAAGATTAGACATACAATGGCGAACAGCACTAGGGGAAGCCGGAAGACTGCAGACACAGCCAGTCGCAAGAAAAGTAAGCATTGATTTTCGATATTTGTTGGAAGCCTCTTCTTGCTAAAGAGGATCATGAAACAGGTGCCTCTTAAGAATCAGGTCGAAGTTACGTTGGAGAACCTCCCTGACAGGCTTATTCTTGGAGCGACATACGTAGCTACGTGCACGGTGACAAACAACAGTCCAAGGTCTTTATACTTGCAGCTCCAGTTCCGTAAGGAGCTGATGGGTGGCGTCTTTGTCAGCGGCGTCTCCGCGCAGGTCCGATGGATTTCCGGTATCCAGGGACTCTTGCAATGAGTTGACTCTTTCTTATCTCTGCAGAATCTGGGAGAGGTGCCATCTCAGATGTCCAAGTCAACTGAGGTGAAGCTTATACCACTAGTCGCGGGCCTCCATGAAGTCAAAGGCATGGTTGTCGTAGATCTCGCCACATCCAAAGACTATCCACAGGAGAAGCTCCAGGACGTGATTGTAGAGGAGACGGCTCAATAGATTATCTTGATTTGGGTTATCACTGACTCTTTTTGGCGCTTCGCGTTCTCTGCTTAGAGCTCTTCATCTCCTCCTTAGCTTTGATCTCAAGCAGAAGCTCTCTGGTAGTATAGAGGGCGACAGCTATCAGCAGCACGAGAGCGGCGGTAAGATATAACAGATAACGTTGAGGATGCTGCACAGCCTGCAAAAACTGCTCCTCGATCTGCCCTTGAACATACGTGAGCAGGTCCGATGACATCATGACCGTAGATAGCAGGAAGTTTGTCCTCCTCAGCAGCAGGGATCTGTAGATCTATATAGCTGTCCAACTAGGGTTTGCTCCAAGTGTCAGCGGGCGGACCTGGCTGATGGGCCAAGGTCTGACATTCTTAGCAATGGAGCTCAGAAAATTTTACTTTCTCAATGGCAAGCGGGCGTGTAGGCGGAGGAGGACGCTACACTAAATGTATGGGATGGGTGTTCCCAAGGAAAGATATAATCAGAATCTTCATTCTGTAACCCCCAATCGCGATAATCCTAGGACCATACAGTACCCCAGCTCATAGATCTTCCTACTAGGGTTAGGGAAGAGTGATATCGTGTTGTCTGTTTATAGCCTGGTACCCGTTGTAGAGCAAGTGAAACGCAAATGCGACTAAGCTCGGTTGACCCCATAGAAAATTAGGGTCCTGCCCTCTCGTAGCGCCACGCCGCGGCCGCTTCTGATTGTACTCATCACACCTCACAGCTGACGGAGATCTCAGGAGCAAGACAAGACTGATGACAAATGAAAAATTGATGCACTGCGAGAGAGGAGAGGAAACCTCTCTTGGCAGCCGAGAAGAAGCAAATGTCTGTCCAGCAGTGATGGATCTAGGGGGAGGCTAAGGTTATAAAAGCAATGATGTCTGACGTGCAGTGCTATTCCAGGATTTAAGTTCGGAAGGGATGGTCTAAGTGGATGCGAGGATGTACGGCCGAACCATCTGCTTCCACGTGACGTGGCTCCTGGCTGTGTTGCCAGCAGCTATTGTCTTGGCAGAGTCCAGATTCTCCTTGGTTGCCAGCCGCGGTCCGTGCTTTGTACTTGCTCTGTGGAAGAGATTCAGTGATGCTGACATCCTAACGACACGTTTTCCGGCCCGTCACCTGGGTGGACCTGCAATCGTCTCATTTCCTTAACTTCTCGCTCTGCCATTCCCAGGACTCTCCAAGGTGATAAATGGCATCCGGTCCACCGTTTCTAGGTCGCCAGCCCAAAGG
>FLMG01000484.1:57993-109691 GCA_900088475.1 Hyphochytrium catenoides
CACACGGGAACGGTCGATGTAGGTCCTTTTCTCAATTTATCTAAAAGGCCGCCGCTTGAGCCCTCGTTCACAACCAAACAAGCCAATGCCACTGCATTTATTCTTTCCAACTCTCTCGAAGTTTGATCTCAATCTATCTTTGGCTCTGCTGCTCTTCGCCATCAACAGCATACGGTTAATGTGCTCCTTCAAAGATCTACTTGTGCTTTTCCTCTCCAGTCTGAACTCCCTTTCTCCCGGTTATGCGGCGACTGCAGTGGGTGTTCGATAGTGGAGCACCTCTAGTCCATGCCTCGAAGTCTTCAGCAGACTTTCAGGGTGCCATTGTGCCGGCTACGGACGGACGAATAGTCCACATCGTAGACAGCACGGTGAACACTCTGGATATTAAAGCCCAAGACATAGTGAAAAAGAGTCCTTTCGTGAGCAATGATGGCAAGTCTTTGTTCACGGGGAAAAAGACCACCACTTTGTTTGTTCTGGACCTCAAGTCAGGACAATCCACGGTACGACCTTACTGTGCGATCCACTGCTTCTGGACGTCTTTCTGCTGTGTTCGTTGCGTTCGCTTATTTCTCCAACGGCTTGGTCTCCTTATAACGTTTTGCATTCACTCCTTTGCACTAAAGCCTTGCCCTTGTCATCCTTATAGTTCTGCCTACTGATGGTCTTATCACTCCTGCCTTTCTAGTAATTGTAGCATTCGTGTCGTGCGCAATTGTCTGGCAACCTTCTCTTATAGTTTCTTCGCCCTTTTTCTAAGACTGGATAATCAGGCTTCTTGCTAATCCTGGCCTTTCTTGTGATTCGTCCAGATGACTCTTGCCGATCAATGCCCACAGCCGGACCTGAAGTCAACGGCAGGTCTTCTTTCTCGGGAAGAGAGGACAGAAGATGACGGCCAAGAGATAGAGGATGACCTCTCGGTGGAAGTGGAGGAAGAAGAAGACTTGTATAACAATGCTGAAGAACCCTATCATGACTCTCAGGAAGACATCATTCCTGAAAAAGATCGACCGGCGATGTGGGTCAGCAGAACTGACTATGCGGTTCGTGCGTTTAGCACCGAGCTTAGAGCTCAGCAGTTTGAGTTTACCTACAGGTATTATCTCCTGATAACAGTACGGTAATGCATCTCAGTCTGACTTTTTGGCGGCCCTCTTTCGGCTCTGGGATGCTGGCCAGCGATTTGCGTATCCTCTCCCATTCTAGGGACAGCTTGCAGTGTGGCGATGGAGTCCCCGTCAACTTAAAGGATATCGACCTTGTCGTGGGCGAATCAGGTAAACACTTTTGGTGCTAGATACAAGCAGGGTGAACGACAGCTATGAAGATGGAACCACACGGGAAAGACAACTGAAGCAATGTCGTAGAGGTGTAAACCTGGAAGGAAGCCGAGTTCTAAAACCATGGAGCTCTTAAGATGTTACGGATTTATACTCAAAGCTTCGCCTTATTCTACTTCCGGTCTAGGCGTCCTGCACTACCGCGAGCGCATTTCAGGCAACGTGTGGTCTGCCGATTTGGGCTCTCACATAGTAAACGTTTTGAGCCCTTCAACAGCCAACACTCTTCCTCTGAAGAGACTTGGGCATGTGCAGGGAAGCATGCAAGACGTTACCGTCACATCGGATGTGAGAGGAGGAGACGCAGCTGATACTGCCCTACTTCGGCTCGATCAGCGCGGAGAGCCGTTCGCTGTCACAGGTTCACTCATCGACTCCTTTGGGTTTGTTTGGAACGAGGGAGAATGGCAGGTATGAGAGATGCACCACCAAGCCAGCTGGTAGTTTCTTAGCCTGGCTTGTGCATTGTTAGCCTGGCTCTTGCACTGCTGCACCTTGCAGTTTCCTGACCCGATGATGTCACCGACTAGGCGGTCAATAACCCTGGCAACAACGATAACGCAGCAGTTATTCCTTTTGTGAGGCAGCTATTGGACTCCGAGGCTGATAGTGGACGATCTGGAAAATGCCACGACGGAAGCTTCTTGTGCTTGGTGGGTTTACTTACGACAAATCTTAGCACCGAAGGTGAGAAGCATGCTTCCAAGGCATCGCTGTGTTGTGGCTCCTTATGTTCCCTTTTGGCGCCAACAAGAGTCTGAGAATCTGTGTGATAGCTCCTTGGTATGAGCTATAGGGATCTAGCTTACGACAAAGAGTCAGATTTCTCGCTGTTAGTCTAGCATCACCATCGCCCTTTAGCCTGGTCTGAGTCTACCTTCGGTGACTTCTTGTCAGACTAACGTCACCTCTGCAGCTGTACTGAGTCGTTTTGACTACATATGGTCGGATCCGCTGGTTTGGCTTCTGACAGTCCTTAGCACCTTGCTGCTTCTGGCAGTTGTTTTCCTTATGGGTACAGTTTACCGCCAGTGGAGGCAAATAAAGAGCTCAGGTACCAATCTGTTTGCGGTATTATGACCTATAATACTGGTTGTCTGTTCTGCAGTCGCTGACTTTCTTTCTATTATGTTCAGCAGCTGACGTAAAGCAAGAATCGCAAACCCAAAATGGAACGAACGAAGAATCCACCCTGGCAAGGGCGCGCCGCGACAGCGCAGGGTTTATTTGCGTGGGCTCTCTGAAACTGTCTGATGAGGTACTAGAATTCTTCAAAGTCCGCGAAAACTAACAGGAATTGGACCCCTTGTAAGTTCTCAGTTGCCCCTAACTTTCCTTTCTTCTAATTTGACAGATTTTGGGGTACGGAAGCCATGGGACAGTGGTATATGCAGGGCTTCTGGGTAATAGGCAGGTAGCTATCAAGAGAATGCTACGACAATTCCACAGCAGCGCGGACAAGGAGGTCAGAGTTATCTGCTTTCTCATAATAGTTATCCTTCATAGTCGTTCTCAAAGTATTTGGTTATATTCAAAGTCTTGCTTTGGTCTGTGCATAAGCTCGACTTACTTGGTGATTGATGTGATGTCGTTTACGTTCTCCAGTCCTACCTCATGGGTCAACAGGGCTAAAGTTCTCTTATATCCCACAGATTCAGCTGCTGATCCATTCAGATGGGCACCCCAACGTGGTGAGATACTTTGCAAGAGAAGTAGAGGGAGACTTCGTGTACCTCGCACTCGAGCGGTGTAAGGTAAGGTTTCGCAATGACTGGGAGACATCATAGCGACTGGAAAGAGTCAGAGGATTACGAACAATGAGAGCCGATAAGGAGAGAAGATGGAGATGCAGCATATCCAAAGACAAAGTGGCAAGCTACTAAGCGATAACTGTAGGGCTCGCTATCGGACTTTCTTGCCACTGTTAAGGCGGCGGAAAGCCGTTCTCAGGTGCTTACCTCAAATTTCCTCCCCAAACCCTTGCGGCGGTGGCTGCGAGAATTGGGTTCTGGAGTTGCTCACCTTCACTCTCTAAAAATCCTGCATCGGGATCTAAAACCGGGCAATATTCTGATCTCTGATGAGCCGATTAAAGGTACCCATACCAGAATGTCCTCTCTTGCTTCTAGCGGCAGCTGGCCCAATGTTAAGTGGCAGGTCCGGTCTGTTTTCAAGTGATGGTCGAGTCCACCCTTCAACTTTAAGTGCCTCAGTCGTGTTACTTGTTCGACGGCTGCGGACCTATATTGTCACAGAGCAATCCGTCACAAGCCAATTTGCTCTCCGTTCTTTTAGGTTTCTATCTCGGGAGACCGAAGATCTCCGACATGGGCTTGGGCAAACAACTCGATCAAGATCAGAGCTCATTCGGCCATAGCTCTTTCGGTCTAAGGCGTCAGAAGCTAAACCCAGGCAGCAATGAAGACGATAAGGATGAAAGCTCAGCAAGAGCTCCTGGAAGCGTAGGCTGGCAGGCACCTGAGATTGTTGCTCTTAGGGGTGCAAACTTACCTTTCTCGGAGGGGTCTGAGACCTCCGCTGAGGCACCGTCCAGGCGCCATATTAATGGTGCCGATGATGGAGAGGCCAGCGACAACTCTAGCAGTGGCCGGGCGATCCTGTCTAAGCGGACGGCGGCTGTGGACATCTTCTCTCTGGGCTGCGTATTCTACACGGCGATAGACTCCGGTAATCATCCTTTTGGAGAATGGTTCGAAAGAGAAAGGAACATTATTATGGTAAGATCTAACCGTTTTCTGAAAGTTAGCACGTAAAGCCAGAGAACCTGGCAGAAAGAGTACGGAAATCGCAGACGGGGAGATGAAAAGATGACTCTCTTCTCTGACATCTCCTCTCAACATCATCTACTATGGTAGGGTGAGAAGAACCTTAGGGCACTCCGTCAGCTGCCTACAGCGCGTCATTTGCTTTCACAGATGCTAGACCAGGAGCCTGCGGCACGGCCCTCAGCGGCAGAGGTAGTAGGCCATCCTACCTTCTGGGAAGAGGAGAAAACCATTGCCTTCTTGCAGGACCTCAGCGATCGACTGGATAAGGAGGACCGGAATGGACCACTAATTCAGGGTGGGATGAAGGTTCCTTCGTATTATTCGGCTTAAAGCGCTGCGGTCTGACACCTTGACCACCTGTCCACGTGTGAATTTGACTTCCTTGACTCCATGTTACCCGGTGCTTAGACCTAGAGTCTCGCGCCAATCGTGTCTTTCCGGACTGTAGCTGGGAGGGCCAAGTGGACAAGCTGCTCGTTGAATGCATGCTGAAGTACCGGCGATACAACTATAACTCCTTAGCCGACTTCTTGAGGCTTTTTCGAAATGAGAGACATCATTATCATGAGCTTCCGCAAGAGGCACAGCAGGTCCTTACTTGGCTGGCCCTTCCACCTCGTTGATAGCTAGTAACTATGCGTGCTGCGGTACACATCATTACTGGCTACCGTTCTCGCTGATCTTTCACTTTGCTTGTCCTCCGTTAGTGATTGCCAGCATCTCTAACGCAGCAGGACGATTATGTGGGCTGACTTGATCTGTGTACCATCCGTTTTTAGCTACTCGGAGAGTTGCCGGAGGGCTTCCTCGCCTACTTTCTCAACCGTTTCCCGTCGCTTTTGATCACGTGTTACACTTTTGCCTCTGAGTACTTCTACGACGAAAAGCTGTTCCAGAGCTATTTTGGGCCCGCATCCAAGCGCTTCGCGGTGCGTACTTCTCCTGCTACGTCTTCAATTCGCGTCTCTTATGCAGAACTTCTAATTTATCGCCTTTAGTGCGAACTTCGTCTATTCATATGACTCATATGAACCTAGAAACTGTCATATGAGTTGTAGAGCCATGAGTCACAGACTAGTCTCATCCATAGCATCCTTTTCCTTTCTGCATTGCATGTCGGTACATCGTAGCTAAAAGCACAGAAGCGACAGTCAGGGCAAACTCGCTCTTGCATTCTTTGGCGAGACCGCCTCAAAACTCCTCGCGGATGGCTCAGGCCGGCACCCGAGTGGATTGCTGATACGTCTTTCCGGGTGCGGTCGGCATTGAAGGATAATTTGAGCCGCACAGACGAGCGCTACCGCACTTCCTTTTGTGCTAACTGGATGAAGAGCACTGGTTTAGAGTGCAGATTTGGTAAGCGAATTCAAAACACGGAACTAGCGCGTATGAATGAGGAGTCCGAGCTCTGATGCGGGATGGAGCCGCTTTAATCCCTTGAGGAGCCATCCTTTGTAAAGCCTGCGGCCATCTTGAGGCCTCCGAGAAGTCGCCGCGCTACCTCGGCCGCGGCGGGTAAGACAATTATTGACCAGATGGCTCCTTTTTGCAGGCGCTCGATGTGCATTTGCACATGGTCATCATGAATTAAGGTTGTTTAAGGATCAGATTGACCGATGGGCGGACGATGGCACTCCTCTTCCTCTTCTTGCGCTGGGAGGGAAGAACGGGGACAGTGTGGCCAGCGATAAGCTCCCACCAAAGACCAAAACGAAGGTGAGGCTCCTCCGCTTTCCCTTAATTTCATACAGCTCTGATAGTTTAACGAAAAAATGTCTCCATTGGCTCACCGTCCACGCACAACCGTCGTCGATACAGCTCTGCAACTTTTTTGGGTCGCCTGTGGGGTGCAGAGATGGTGACAACTGCAGGTACGAGGAGTCAAGATACTGCACCTTTGCTCTAATCCACCTTAGTGTCATCGTCAACGACCAACGCGTCCCTCCTCATCACTCCTCATGTCAGGTTCATCCACATCGGCGTTGACGTACCACACCCGGACTTTCTAATGACACCACCAATGGTGAGACCTCCTCCGGGGCCAGGGTTGCAGCGATCCTCACCTCACCGGTTCCGTCCTCCCGGACACGCTTAGCAGAAAGATGGACCAAGCGTACAGGGACCCATAACCGGACATATCGGCCGGGGAGCATATCCTTGAATCCCGGGTTGCCTTCCTCATGGGGTTTAAACCCGTTAGATGTGCATATCTATTTATGACCCGCCTATGAGGCGGAGTTTATACCCATTACCGTTTGATTCAAGCTCTTTCCATAATCTCTGTATAAGTCTCTTAGTGATGGTTAGCTTTTGAAATGCGATATCACACCCAAGAAGAACACGGAGTGTACCACGGTAGATAGTAAGGCGACACGCTCCGTGAGAACATATTGCAAATTAACTTAGAGGGTCATAAACTGAACCAAAAGATGGCAAAGAAGAGAGGGCAAGCCTGCTGTCTGCTGTCTCCTCTTGACCACCCCCTAAAGTCTTGGCCTAATTCCCTCAACCCCAAATGTCCTTCACATATCGCTCGCGTTCAACCAAATTCTTCAAAGTCAGCTGCGCTTCCTCTTGCTTCATTCCCTTCTCTTGCAAAATCCGCAAGAGCTGTGAGTCTACGTCCTTCACCATCTGCAGTCCTCCGCACACGTAGATGATACCTCCTCGCTCAAGAAGGTGTTCGCGAAGAACGTCGCCATCTTCTTCCAGTAAGTGTGTCACATACTGCTTGCTGAGGTTCTCCCTTGAAAATGCTGTTCGAAGACGCTGGAGTGTGCCATTTTTCTGGAACTCTTCCATTTCGGACCTAAATATCCAGTCCTCGGATGCTCTGCGACAGCCAAAGTACAGAGAAATAGACCCAAACTCTTTGAAGCAAGGGTTGGTTATATATTCAGAGTCATCCTCGTGTCCGACCTGGGAAAGATAGATTGTCTGAGCTGAAGAATTCACTCTTACGAAGGACCGACCAGAGGGAACAGCTACCCTCATAGAAGGTAGCAGCAAGGACTAACAAAGAGACAAAGCTGGCAGTCATGCGGGGGAAAGGGTGAAGCAGCATTCCCAGGATGTCCCTTCAGCTTAATTTAGCGGACGCTCAAGAATGACAGTGCCATCTGTGGTCAGCAAAGCTGCAGCCTACCTCAAAGTCTCCTCGCCAGAAGCCCTGACAAACCTCGGAGACTATCTGCCTGGCCTTCTCCTTTTGCAGCTGGCGGTGTTCCAGAAAGCCAATGAAAGGGGCTATGCCCGTACCCGCACCCACCATAACGATGGGCCACTTGGCATTAGCGGGAAGATTGAACTCCTTAGCAGGCCTAATGAACAGCGGTAGTAGAAACTGGGAGAAAGTCTTAGGTTCGCTCCCACTCAAAAGCTTGAGATGGAGCATATTTAACCGCGATTGTGGTGAACCCAGGTCGAGTAAAGTTGCAGCGAGGAACGATCCACCAGAGTACGAAGGTATGCGGGACTACACGCGTTACCTTCCGGGTTGGGGACTGGCCAAACTGCTTGGCTACCTCCATCATCCAAGAAGTGCAGAGACCTTGCCTACGAATCTTCCCCTATCAGACATTCTCCCGTCTTAGTTGATAGCAAGGTGGAGGTTGGTCGAGAGAGAGAGAGATACCATGCGATTGACGAGACAGGACGACGATAGTAGGACGTGTAAGGCAAAAAGAAGATAGCTTATCCTGGTCAAGTCAAGACATGAGTAAGGATACGACAAACCAGGAGCCACTCACATCACAACCCACAGGAGCAAGCTCGTAGGTCAGCCGAGAGAAGGCTATTGACAGGTGATTCTTGTCCTTCAGGGGTGAAGAGCAAACAGAATAGTAGCGCGCGTGCTGCTGCGGAACGACAGACAGGAAGTGGTCCAATGGGGGATGACAGGATGGAAAGAGCTCAAGAAGCTCAGGGATGCTGAGCTGCTGCTCTTCCACAAAGGCCTATGACATAACCCCTCTTAGATCTCCTCGCCGTTTAAAGAACTGCCCTTCGCTGCTCTCCTGTATCTTCCGTCTTACTCCTCATACCTCACGCCACAATCCCCCGAGCCTTGTCGCTTAGTGAAAGTCCTAACGAAGACTGCTCCAGAGAGTCTTACCTTGTACATCTTCTTTCCTGAAATGCTAGAGATGAAAAGGAGTTGCTTTCTTTCTTCCGCGTCCTCGCAGTACTCTGCCAGCATCCGCAACATGTTCTTCCTTGGACTGCTTTTCAAGTCCACAAACCGTCTGAGTAATTCTCTAACAGTGCTAATAGTGGGAAGATAGGAAGGGATATCGGCATTTGGGGTCACACTCTCTAGGGCAATGGGCCTGTCCGGCTCAGTCACTCTTAGGCTCTCTAGCATGGAGTCCACAACCTGCTCTTCGTTGGGACATAGGACCCCAATGGCATCACCAGGCGAGTACGTTATACCTATAAACAGAAAGAACGAGGCGAGAGAACATGAGGGGAAACAGAGCACGTCTCAAACAGTTGAGGACAATAGCAAGCAGAGCCGACTTACCAGAGCCATTCAGGTCCACCGTCAGCTTTGCTACGGGCTTTTCACAATCAGACGCGGTGAGAATGGTGCTAGCAATGACTGGGGCGTAGAAAGGGTGAGTGTAAGTGAACTTCTGATTATCCTGTACAGTCAGGAGACGAAATGTCAGTCTCAATAATAACAGTGGAATTGAGATCGCTACCATGGAGTACCTGCTTCGCGTCTGAGAGCATAACAGATTCCGCAATGTGCTGACTGAGTGAAGCAATCTCTTGCTCCTGGAGTGATCCCTTCTTTGCTTGCACCGCCGCAGTAGGCAGCACCTTTAGGGTTACGGCAGGAAGCGCTGGAAGTCTTTCAGGAACACATGCCGGGTCATTTTCAGTGCAGAAGCTCCCATAGGGATGAACGCCCGAGACCAGACACGAGTTTTGGCGCTTTGGGAGTCCTTTTCCAGCCTTTGTAGAAGCTTTAGACTCCTCTTCAATCTGGGAGCCTTCACCGACTGCTTTGTTGCCCGCGTTAGCGCATGACGTCGAGGCGCTTGCTTTAGCTAAGGCCCCCCACAAGCCCTCAAGCCAGGGTTCTACCGTGTCTTCCAGTCCAATGGCTTCATCGGCACATCCTAAAGGATAAAAGTGCTTGGCTCCCAGGTCGGCTAAGCGCTTATCAATAGACTTTCCGATGTAGCTACCTCGCCGAAGTTTCAGTCAACACAGGCTACGAGAGAGGCATGACGAACGGAAAGCCGTAACTCACCAGAACTTGTCATAGTTCGTGTCGCCCAGCCCGAGAACCGTATACTGCACCTTTGCCAGCAGATCATTCTTATGGGTCCGTCGGCGTATGTATCTCCAGAACTTGTAAGCATTCTGAGGAGGGTCGCCGTTCCCAGTGGTGGAGCAAACGATGACCAAAAGGGGAGTGCTCTCAAAAGAGGGCTTGGTCTGAGCAAGACCTAGTTAGGCTATGAGAATGCTCTTAACGAATTGGCCGACCGTGCCTACTTTTTGGTACTCATTCAGAGGTAGTAAGGTGCTCTCATATCCCAGGGCTACGCTTTCCTCGTGAATTCTCTGCAGAGCGCACGTCAAAGGTGGAAGCGGAGGAAATGCAAGCTTAATCTTACCCACCTTCGCAATGGATGCAGCAGCTCCTGTCTGGGAGCCAAACATTATGGTCAGCCTACGCACAGACCAGATAAATAGGGCTCTATCAGCAGTAAGAACCGGACCTATCATCTTCATCTACTTACGGTTGCTGCGCTTCTCCGTCTCCAGCCATTTTCTACTATCACCTCGTGAGAGCCAAGCCAGAATCTTCCAGTAAAGAGACAATGGGCCTCAGCGGTATCTGTGGAATGGCCCGAGCGGTAAGCTGTAGCGCTCATGCAAGGTGATGCCATCCAAGTCTGCCCTCATGTGGGGAAGGCTCGTGAGGGTACGAGAAGAAACTTCAGAAAAAGGGAATCAGGAAGCTTCGTTTCTTTGAGTCTTCATCGACGGTATCCTTGATACTATATTATATAGTACGAATAAGATTCAGCCCTGTGGTATCCATTCGGAATAGGCATAAGTGGGACCAGCAAAAGTGTGGCAAAGGCAAATTGATAGTCTTCTCTTCTCTTTGCAGTGTCTGATGGCTGAAGAGACCGCCGATTGGCCATCATCCGCCCAGATTCTTAGGCAGCGCGGCTTCTCATGGTCAAAAAGTTCTTTCTTCCACCTACCACCAGGGCTGCAAGCCTCTCTCTTGTGCGAACCCATTGGTTCGCTTCTTATGTCGCGCTAAAGACCATAGCAGGAAGGGCTTCTGGCATTGTGGATGCGGGTACATCTGTCTGCAAGGTGATGGTACCAGGTGCCAAGCCCGAGTGAAGCTCCTGCAGGAATTAGAACATACGATAGCATACTCTCAACGAACTATTAATATTAGCTGTTTATGGTGGTTCAAACTAGATGCACCAGCATCATGTCTCTTTGCTACTCCTAGAACCGTGCACTCTCACTAAGGGATAGCTGTTTATTAGGGATTAGTGCTACAGGGAGTCAGCGGATTAGAAGAGGGCAGAAGACAGGGAACAGGAACGTAAACACTGCAGCACTAATAAGAAGGGCCGAATGGACAAGGAGACCAGATCACGTGTCAATCATTGGCACTTCCTTGACCGCCAAGAAGGCTTCACTCCTTCAATAAAAATTAGAGATTAGGGGATCCAACGCCCTAAGCAGCTGGAGTCCTCCAGCTTTGACCGCGAGCATCATTGCTCGTTGAGAGCAACATGATCTTTCAAGTTCCAGATAAGCAGGTTCAAGCTGCCCAGCCATTGCCAGCTACGTCAGATAGACGCCACCAAATTGCAGGCTTCAACAAACCGTGTCCGTCTCTACCTCATTTGCCTCTGTGGTCGGGGTGGACGGGAATCCCAAACCCGCCGGTGCTTCACGTATGCCACTGTCTCTCACCACTGACCTCACAGACGACATATTTGGATAGGCCAAGCTTGCCTCTTTCAGACGTTGCTCACGCTTCTGAAGCTTTCTTTCTTCCTCCTCAAGCTTGTCTGCTCGCTTCTGACAAACTTGCGCTCCTCGATCATAGGACTTGGTCATAAACTCAACGATATCCAAATCGTCGATCTCCAAACCATTCGCGCGCATAAACTCATAGAACCGCCAAGTTCCAATAGGGTATCCTGCTGCCACATATGCAAGCAGCATTGCCCTATAAAGCCGCTCCAAAGCCCCAAGACCTTCTGCGGCAAATCTCTCTTTATAGAGTAAGCACAGCCCTTCAGCGAGGTCTATCTTGATAAACTCTGCCGCTGTCATAATCAGCTCGCAAGCCTGACTTACAGTCGTCGCCCCGCTGAAGAAGTCCACGAGCTCCTTGTTCTTCAATGCTCTAGCAGGATCTATCTCAGCGTGTAAAGAATAGATCTGGAGCATTGCAGGCGGGGACGGCTTCATCTGATGTTGCTCAAAGAACTCCATCGCCTCCAAAATGCCGTGCATATCTTTGTTCCGTACGAACCCTTCCAAGATGATTGAGGACATGTAGCCTCCGGCCTCCCTGGGATTCTTGAAGTCTTTAGGCAGCGTGATTCTGGAACGAACTCTTCTTGTTGCCTTTTCCACATAGTGTACAAAGGTCGTCGATCCACTGTCCACCATAGAGCGCACTACCTCAAGGGCCCGAGACAGCTTGCCCATAGTGACAAACTCTCGGAAGAGCGTACCAAAGGTGTGTTTATCTGGCTGAACTCCATTGTTGAGCATCTCATCCAACAGTACTTCTAGGTTCTCCTTTTTACCGGCCATGGAGGACAGCACCATCTGGTTGTTATAAGAGAAAGAGTCCAGCTTCAAGCCTAAAGCCTTCATCTCGTGGACTGCTTGAAGCCCCCCTTTATGATCCCCGGCTTTCTTGTATGCTGTCAGAAGCTGATGATAATGAAACGGGGTAATGGGGACAGATGTCTCATACATTGCCCTTAACAGCCGCCTGATAGCGTCCACTTCACCCGCGGTTGCATGAGCACGCATCATGTTAGCAAACCGACGTTGCTCTCTTTGAGTATAGATTTGCTTATTTCTGTCCGCTTGAGCCTTGATCTCCTCCAACCGCCGCTTATCCGCATCGTCAATCAATGTTATGCCAGGCCACAGGGGTACTCCCTTGGGCTTGACTGAGAGAGTACTAAAATCTGGATTGTTCGGAGCAACTGTCCCTCCAAAAATAGGGCCAGATATCGGTGAAAAGCGGCTGCGTTGGGGATCCGGAAGGACCAGAGCAGTGTAAGGATCCAATGGCACAGAGTCGCTTAGTTCATCCGCTGGATTCGATGCTGCCGATGGAACTGGTGGAACATCCAGCTCTGAATCTAACAGAAGAAGATCCTGGGCTCTGTTTCCGGGCTCATCAATGTCAGACCTTGATGAAGATATTGAAGCGTTTATGTCTGCCTCTTCGACAGGTTCGCTTGCTAGTGATCGTGTTGACTGTAAGGACGACAATGATGAACGGAAATCAAGATGATGCAAGCCAAAGGATCCGCCTAGGTTCTCATCAGGTTTCCTGAAGCCCTTACTGTGAGGAGGAGGAACCCGATACGTTCGATAGTCATTAAGCACCTTCGACTTGCTGTGCTGTAGAACGCTGATCATTGCACCAAGTTCCTCGTGTCTCGGAATATCGCCGGCCTCAGATATTGCACTATCTTGTTTCAGCCATTCACGTCTCACTGCTGTGTGGCGTGGAGCAATGCAGCCCAGAATGCCCCGGCGTTGAATTCGAGCAGGAAGGGTGTCAACGCCAACGCCTGTAGCAACAGCTGCTACCGACCGAATCCTTCCTGTAACCTGACTCATGATTATCGCATCCACCTTCCGAAGCTCTCGGCTCACTCCTTGGAGTGGCCTGCGCAGAACAGACAGAAAGTACGGAAGAAGTGCGTCCACCTTGTCTGTTCTGACTCACGAGTTCCTCTCTCTTCGTACGGAAGGCAATCTTAGAACGCTGCGCCTTGGAGCCCTGAGCCAACTATACCTTCCCTCAAGCTCTGTTTGCTCGGGGTAACTCTAAATATCCACACAGGGGAGACTCCAAGCCCCACCTGCCTAGTAATCTTCGTGGTGATCCCTGCTTGCCTCTCTAATTTTCTTTGATCACATTTTGCTGTTTTCTGTCATGGCTGGCGGGCGGCCGGGCTCGGCCCGCTAGCGGCTGGCGGCAGGCACCGTAAGATGGGTGGAAGGAATGACATCTGATACGCCCACCCACTCTTCCAAAAGGCATTACCATCAATAATAGCCCATAGACAATACTCTGGACAATTTGTCCCTGGGTCAGAAAGGACCCCCCTGTTAGGTATTGCACCTCTAATGAGGATATGGACGACAGTGTGCAGGCAGCTGGGGGTACTCACTGCGGGTTGAAGAACTTTCTTGCCTTGTGCCGTCAGTCACCAGCCACAGAACGCAAGGATCCTTCCCTTCTATAAAGTCAAGGGCTTTGTGTTGCGCGCCTGTGCTATCCCCAGACTGCAACAGCTAGCAGCGGCTTCACCTTCTTCCCTGCCACTGTAGAAGCTTCATTGCTGCTATTGTCGAGGCTAACTTCTCTCGGGGTAGCTGGTCGATCACACGTCTGAGGCTCACTCTAGAGTGACAGAAGTTAGCGTTCGAGAGCAGGCTTCTTTTGAGCCGCGAGATGGCTGTTTTGAAGCTTGAGTATGGAGGAGACCAACGACGGGTTAAGGTGGAAACCCTGAAGAGCTTGACCTTGGCCAAACTTTTAGATGTCATTACTGCGACCTTTGAACGCCTCCCGGCATCTATCAAGATTCAGTATGTTGATGATGAGGGTGATATCATCTCGGTGTGTAATGACGCTGATGTGGCTGTGGCTTTGGAAGGATGGCGGCTAGGTATGAAGCCGTTTCGCTTCAGAATAATTGGTGTGCCAGGTCCAGAGGAAGATATCAACCCCTTGCTGTCTAACTCCATCACGCTCGTGCCTAGAGCTGCTACCTCAAACGCTGGAACCTCATTTGCCAGACCTGCGAAGACGGGCGGCGTCATTCATTCTGATTACATCTGTGATGGGTGTAAGGTGGAACCAATATGTGGCGATCGATACAAGTGCGCCATCTGCAATGACTTTGATCTTTGCGCGGTATGCGAGGAAAAGGCATCCACGATACATAACCCGAAGCATCCTTTTGTGAAATTCAGGACGCCGGAGCAGATGGCTCGCTTGATAGCTGCAGGGTGTAAGATCAGCTTTGGCGATCAACAACAAAGTCAACAGCCCACTGTAGGAGAACCCGTTCTCGGGTCCTCCGTAGAAGTTGAGAGATCGTTGGCCAGATCGCCCTTAGGCAGGCCTCTTGCTTCCTTTGTGCGGGATATCACTATCCCTGACGGCACAACTCTGCCTCCTAAGACGAAGTTTCTCAAGAAATGGTGCGTGAGGAATGTAGGAAACAGAGCCTGGAGCAAAGGCTACCGGGTTAGGCGCGTGGGAGATGATCTGCCTTTGACAATTGTGGAAGAGGTCCCTCTCCAAGCAGCGACAGTCGAGGAGGAAGTAGAGATATCAGTCACGATGGAGACGCCCAGCCAGCCCGGCAGGTATATCAACTACTGGCGGCTAGCTGACGACAGAGGCTCCTTTTTTGGGCACCGACTTTGGGTAGACATTGTGGTTGATCCGGGTTCAGGACCGCCAATGGATACCTCTCTGGTGTTTTCTAGCCGCACCGCCGCACCTTCGAGCTCCCCTAAGGTGGACTCTCATGTCTTGGGTAAAAGAGAGCCCAGGCCTTTGCTTTCCTCCTGTGAGACAAGCACCGCAACAACAACAGATGGAACGACCACTCTATCGAACGCCGACAGCGCTTCTGTGTTCATAACTGGGGAGGAAATGGCGAGAGCGAAGGCCTTATGTGAAACGCGCGCGAAGGATTTGGAAGAGCTTAATGGTTTGGCTTCTCAAGAAACGACTATAAACGCTCGCTGGCTGGAAAAGTATCCAGGCATTACAGAACAGGCTATAGTGCAAACTAGCTTCCGAGAGCGAGGGGAAAGCTCAATGGGGTGTGATGAAGGGATGTCCGTGCAATCCAGCTGGTCTGACATGGATGCAGCTGTCACAAGGTCCGTAAGAGAGGAGGAAAGTTTGCAGCACGACCACGTATTTGTAGAAGCTGAGAATGTGGAAGCTTTATTATCTCCATCATCTCAGGGTAACAATCGCTCGGTGGACGTCCTTACATCCACGGTGGCATCCTCAAGACGCGAGGGCACTACCCGATTGTCCGCAAGCACTGGCACTGGACTCTCTTCCAGTCCCGTGCATGTCACTGAACCTGACACGTGGGCGATGGAGCGACAAGTATCCGAGTCAGAGCACCAATTGACGTCCTTGTTCAAGTCCTCGTCACCCAGTCGAGAGCCCGATGAGCCCTCTCTGATGAGCGACGCTGCATCAGGTATCAGTGTTGCCGTCCCTTCTGTCACTCTAGAGCTACAGGAGAAGCTTAGACAGCTGGCCGAGATGGGTTTTCGTGATGAGGACCAATGTCGCTTCTATCTGACAGCCTACACCGGAGATCTTTCCCGAACTATTGAGCAGCTGCTGAAACTATACTAGGTGGTGAGGACCAATGTCGCTTTTAACCGACAGGTTAAAGCGATGAGTGTTCCCGGAGTATAGCCCTCTTGTGTACATCGCTCACTTTAATAGTCACTGCGGGAAAAAGTAGCTTAGGCGGACCGTGTCGAATACATTGATAATAGTATGTCTCATACCGGTGTACCCTATATCTATAGGCATCCCGGGCTCCATGAACGTCAACGTAGTCCTGTTCCACCAGAAATGGAAATGAATACATACGAGGTTGAGAGAATATCGGGGAATGCAGTGGGAGTGGAGTCTGCACAAACTGGGAGAGCATTTGTACGTAGCAGCCAGTGAAGCACGAGTACTGATTCATCTCTAAAAAATTTGGGTTGAACGATCTTGGAGAAGAGAACGATTGAATGGCTTGCGAAGTCATTCCAACCACCAAAAGTGCAATAAATGTAAGAGCCATAATCAGTGGGTCAAACAAACCTCCATGTCCGACCCCTCCCCGGCCCCAGAAGACTCTGCTGATGATGAGGACGATGGCTCATCAGGATAGTCATTGCCTTCCCAACCCTCAGAGTTAGAATCCTCTCTGATAAGGGCAAGGACCGCGGAGGTGAGAGTCACAGTCGCGAGAAACTAGTAAAGGACAAGTTAAATACGTACGAGTCGTAATTATGCGTCTCTTCCTCGTCTATATGATCGTAGAGCAGATCCTCTACCATTAGCTCTTCTTCCGTCACAGAGCCCAGTGAATCGGTGAAGTTGAGCGTCTTGAAGGTGTGCTCATCTGGTACGGTCGCTCCAGTAGCATCAAAGCAATAAATATCATAAACAAAATCGTCACTACTGGCAGCGAAAGTGAGCTGTTGCAGCAAGTCAAAAAGCTCTTTCTGAGAGGCATAGAAAGCATAGTCAGCAGCCGAGCGTCCGGCATTATCGCACAGCCGCAGGTCCGCCCCAGCATCCATTAGCAGCTGGACAATGTCTGAGCGGCCGTGTTGAGCAGCAGCCATCAATGCCGTAGCCCCTTCCGTGCTGGGCGCCTTAAAATTAGGCCCCACCTGTCCCAAGTGAGTAGAGGGACAAGTAAGTAATTAACTACTTCTAACGTGCTACTCCTATCATCTCCTACTTCTAGCTACTCCTCTCCCTTTCTCCCTTCTGTTTTCCACCCCTGCGAATCTGGTCTGAGACCGCCGCAGCTTTCCTCTTTGTAGTCACCCCAGGAAAAGAATACGAAGCCACCCGTAGCCCCATACTCTGGCCATACTTCTTACCTGGCCCAATAGGTCTACAACGCGGGTGAAGTCATTTCCATTTAAAGCGCTTATGATCGCGCTATCCATTTGACGCTCAAAAGGGTTTAGGATCCGCACCCCCCGCTTTGGCGGCAACCCTTTGCGCTCCTTTTGAGGCGAAGGTTCTGCACTGCTATCCGCCACATTGACGTCAATAAATTCAACCTTATCTTCAGATGCAAGCCCACGTGCTGTGGCTATTCGCTTCTTTCTAGCACCCTTTGAGTCTTGCAAAGCTCTATCGCGAAGTTTATCTAGCGGTGTGCCTGTGCTCGTGCATCAGAACTATTGCGAGGCATCGTTGTCAGCATATATATGGGGCGTTTGAGTTACCTCCTTGCGCCTTTGAGAGCTTCCAAGCCTGTCTCAAGCCCTTTCGCTGATCTGGAAAGTGCCCGGCCGAGACTGTATCGATACGGCGAAACACGAGCCTAACAGTACACGCAGGGGTCAACTGCTTTCATAGGAAGAGAAGGTTGCAGAGGTCTCTTGCTTCGTAATAAAAGAGCGAGCACCTTTTTTTCGCCGCCTTTGGCGTTTGAAGAAGAGAGGTCTCTTGTGTCTCAGCTACCCCATCGCTCCGGCATCCTTCTTCCACCGCCGACAGAGCTGCAAGCTGTTCTGTGACATCTTCCAAATCGGCCTTTTCCCTCTTCGCAGGTCTCTGGATATGCCAGTCAGTACAATCCAAACTGCTCATAAAATATGAATGTCCTCACATTGAAGGTATCTTCAAAGACCAAACCGTCATAGCCAGGCTCGTCCCGTCTTCTCTTGACCCTAACGAGAATGACTTTCTTCTTAGGCTCTTGGCCTTCAGTAACTTCGGGCTCCATCTTCCGCAGGAAGCTTTCGTCGCTCTGCACCTGAGCCTAACCAAGAAGCTCCACCGCTTCGAGTTCTGCGGATTTCGTTAAGTGTGTCGGCATACCTCTTTCGTGGTTAGCCTCATTCACTCACCTCCTCCTCTGTCCTGACCAAACCTTTAGAAGACTTTTTGAGAGGCGTTATGGCACTTCCACCCACGTACTGTCTCTTGGAGACGATTCCTCGTCCGCTCTCGCTCTCTTCATAAACTCCACTGATCATCCGACAGAGACGGCACAACAGAGACTCCAGAAGACTCAGAATAGCCACCAAAGCTGTCGCTTGATGATGTGAGAAATCGCGATAAGAAAAGCTTCATCATCAGAACTCAACAACCCACCTGATTGACGAGCATGGGAACTGTTCCTGTAGTAGTTGTAGTGTGAGTATGTCTGATCAACAGAACGTTGGATGCTTAGCGTTACCGGCCACTCGGTTATACAGTCCAGCTACAAACGAACAAGCACTGTACTACAACATCAGGAGCATCATGCCCGTAATCCACTTGTATTTTGTAATTGGAATTTTCAAAATATGAAAAGACAAAAGACAGCGTAATTCCTCTAACTAGTTTCTCTCTCGTACACCTTCTATTTATTAGTCGTCGGAAGGCCGCTTCTGAAGCTTGAAGCTCCAGATTTGTCAGATGTCAGATGACAGATGTCAGCTCGCCATCCTCAAGCTCCAGATGACAGGTCGCAGATGACCAGTAGGGACAGCGCATGCGGGATTGAATTATGTCTCAGAAAGATGTATGTTGAACCCAACATTGTCGAGCGTTAGGGTTATGCGAAGGGAGCTCCGAAGGTGCCTACTGCAGGCTATAAGACCAAAAACTGCAAGAGGAATCCCCATAGTATTGAGCTTTGCGGGAAAAAACCCTTCCTGGCAACAAGATGATACAAGGTGTGCTTTGACAAGATGGCCTGGCCTCCTGCGGAACTGTTATTGACAGTTCTACCTTCAACAGACTACATTCTGAGCCAGCGTGGAGGTAAAATATGGGACCAAAAGCCATCTATTGAGAGATCAGGTAAGAGAGTCGGAACATCAAAAGCGTAACGAGTAGAACTGCTCCTCTGACACGAAGAGAGTCTAGGTCTGTTATGCAGATTTGAAGGAGATGGATTTCCGAGCCAATTGGAGCCCTCAGGCGCAACTCTAATATCGTTCAACAAGAAAGGTATTAACTAGTGTAACCCACGGCCATGGAGTCCTATCATAGTCATCTCACCGCAGTCATACCCTACAGGAGATAAGCTTGCATTCTGCGATGACAGAGGCTATATCTTTGTCTTCCATCTACCTAGAAATCGGTAAGCAAGCGTCTTTCGAGTTCGGAGCGTGATCCCATAGTTCAGACTTACCTTTACCCTTGGTAGCTATGAGCTGGTCTTCCGCTTTGGTTCCCGGCCTGTGACTCTAGCCTTCTCCAAGTATCGCGCGTCAGAACTCCTTATCAGTTTCCGCGATGCTACGGTAAGCCCTATGGAAAAGATGCGATGGGAGCATACTAGCTGAACCACTGTTGTTGCAGGTCCGCTGCTTTGATATCGATTCAAAAGAAGTCGTGGGCACCCTAAAGGGCCATTTACAGGCACCCACATTTATCTCATTCCATGAAGAGGCAAGCTTTCAGACTTTTCGCAAGAGAGCCGCTGTACTAGTTATAGTTAATCCAATCTTCCTTCACCTGTTCTGCTCTACCCCGGCTTTTAGCTCGTATCTCCATGTTTCTCCCTTATCTTACACGTTTCTTGTGCAGACCAGCTCTAGAAACCTTGTTTTGACCTCCTCGTCGGATGCTGTTTTCTTATGGGACAGCATGAGCTGGCTCCGTGTCCGTGCTCTCAGTGGTATGGTGGGCATTGTGCAGGTACCACCCTCTCCAGGCCCCAAAGCCACCCAACAGCTGAAAAAAGGTACATGCAGGGCCTATTCACACCGGTGGGAGGCTTGATCGTCGTTGCCTTCCGGAATGATACTTTGATTTCTTGGGATAGTGGTAGCTTGGAAGTGAGAAACAAGTTGCATTTGCCGAAGGAAGAAAAGACTGCACATCTGCAAAGCATAACAAGCAACGCCCAAGGAACGCTCCTTGTTGCAAGGTTTGCTAGGACCCATGTAACTTTCTCTGTTGCCGTACAACTACGAGGGCTAATGAGTGGACCCCCCATAGCACGGATGTGTCCTCTCTGTATGTCTGGAGTCTGGAGTCAGGGCGCCTGTTGCAGATAATAGATCTGCCCTGGGGAGTTAAGGAGTCTTTCCAGGTCTGCCTTCTTACTATGTCGTATCTCCTTCCGATTCGCTTTAGTTAAGTGACGCAATATCACTCTATCGTCCAATGCGAAGATTTCATTCGTTGGGAGAAGGCGAGAGGTGGCTTTGCTATGTGACGATGGGAACGTCTATTTTGTCTCTGTGGGGCAGTCTCATCCACGAGTGGGGCTCCTTGTTCTGCCACCACCGGAGGAGAATATGCTGGCATTTGCCTTAACCCCTAATGGCACCCTGATGGCAAGTTTGGATAAGTAAGTTGTGCAGTTGAGACATATACTAGCACCTGAAGACCGACGAAGACACCTAAGCTGGCTTTACTCTCGCTGCTCACTAACCCTGTGTGTCCGTTTAGCGCCGCCGGTCTGTCACTCTATGACCTCACGGTGGCTAGATCGTTCTATCAAAGAACTCGAGCTAGCAGCGAATTACAGCTTCAAGTCCGAGGTCCTTTTGGCCCTAGCACAGAGATCTGGATGAATGAAGATGATATTGAGGACGAGGTGACGGATTTTAGTGAGGCATTGGTGCTCATGATCGCAAGTAGCTAATGCTGTCAATCCTGTGACGTAGCGAGGCAGATTGCTGGCTTCCAAGATGCCTAGGTCACAGTTAATTGACTCTATTTTTAGAGATATTGAGGGTGAACTTGACCCTAACCAGGCCATAGGTACGGCTGCTTAGTGCAAACCAAATGCACGACAAGGATTAGATTTAGAGTAAGTTATGCGCAGGCGTCAACCGACAGGGCAAACCAATGAAGGCAGGCAGACGAGGTGCAAGTGACCATCAAATCAAGAGAAATATTGCATCTAAGCTTGGAGAGCAAGGCAGAGCACCTCTCTACAAACTGGACCAGATGAATCCAAGGTACACAGTCCTACTTCCGATATTGCCTATTGAGTTCTCCCCTTTCTTTATATGCGAAGAGGAGGAAAGATTTGCGTGGAGAAGGAATAGATCTAACTGCAATGTTCTCGTGCTGAAGAGAGAAGCAAGTCAGCATGACACGACTGCAGAGGCTGCTGGAGGTGTACGGTGAATACCCACACAAATATCGGTAAGAGCGCCAACCACGTAACATCACCCCGAATCTTACCGACTAGTAGGCTGCTCATATGGAAGTTCTTGCTGCAACTGCCAGAAAATCACGAAGCTTTTGGAAATCTTGTTGCCAAAGGTAGAGAGTACTTCCTATGCTTGCCTAAGTCGGGAATGCTGAGCTGATTAACTTTCCCGCTCTGCTTGACTTTACGTTTATGCATACCAGGTATCCATCCTGCCTTTGAGACACTAGGCCAACGCTATCCAATTCAGGATAGCAGGCTCTTCCGACGGCTTCAACGGATACTCTCTGCTTTAGCCCATTGGCAGCCTGTGTTCGGCGAGATTCCCTACCTACCTGCTCTCGCATTCCCCTTCGTGAAACTGTATGAGAATGATGACCTATCCGCCTTCGAGGTACTGGTTTCCATTGTGTTTCATTGTATTGTGGCTACTGACGGCTCGTCTTCCTTAGACAATTGTATGCGTCTTCGTCCATGTAGGCAAGGACTGGCTGCAGTCAATACCGCACCCTCCTGTTGCAGTTTTAGTTACTCTTGAACGGCTCTTAGAACATCACGATCCGAAGCTGCATGCTCATTTGGTTGAACTCAAAGTCTCCTCGCAGGTCAGTTATAGTGACTCTCCTGTCCGTTCCACGAGCGCTGAAGATATATGTCACAGGAGTACGGATGGTCGTTACTTCGCAGTGGCTTCACAGAAGTCCTTGGTCGAAGTGACTGGTTAACGCTATGGGACCACCTGTTCACACGCTTCGTAAGTTCCGCTCTTCATTTTCACATGCAAAAAATCATGCCTCACAGCTTTTTGCAGAGAGAACCAGATCTTATTCTCTTTGCCGTTGTGGCATATCTACGGACCTTCCGCTCCTCACTGCTGGAAGCAAAGTCCTACCAACACCTAGACGACTTTTTCCACCGACAGAACGCTTTGGGGATAGACAAGCTAATTAGCATCATGCACAAGCTGAAGCAGGACACTCCTATTGACATGTTAATATCTACAACACCTGTTGACTTGAAGGTAGAAGAAGGCTGGTCCTTTGCTAAGTAGTGATCTGTTTTTTGTCTCTGTTAATGCTTAACCATCGTCTGTTTTCCGCTGCATAGCAGCCTTCCCCAGTCATAGGGTCAGCGGACGCAATTGCTACCGAGGATGGTAAGGAAGCACAGTTCTGTCTGTTTCTCCGCGTTGGCCTTACACCCATAACACCTCAGTGAATCTTATTACCTCTTTCTGGCCCCTCAAGAGCGGAGAATATCCTCCTTTCGACCGGTACCCGAAGTTCGTAGTTGACATCCAGATCGCAGTAAGAGACTGAAAGAACGGAAAGGGGCTTCCTGTGTCTTAACAGCTCATATTCCATTACGCTTGTAGGAGAGAGAAAGAATGGCACAGGAGGAATCAGAAGTGAAGAAGCGTGGGCTGCTGGTACGTATAGCCAAGAATGGCAGCACTTGGTAGCAAAAGCGTTGACTAGACCTGGTTGAGCAGCTCCAGCAGCTGGAGGCCAAAGTCGCAAGGTTGGAGGAACAGGAGAAAGTCTGGAAAGAACAACAAAGAAAACTGGTGCAGGCAGAGGAGCACAGAAGAAAAGAAGCAGCTGAACAGGAGGCCCAGCGTCTTGAGGCCCTCCGACGCTTAGAGGAGAAGACTAGAAAGCGACGAATAGACCAGGTGCCCAAGTAGAAGCCTGGTTTGCAGTTTACAGTACGCCTTTGGTGCTCAAAATGTGGCTTCTCTCCGCAACAGCTCAAGAAGCTGGAAGAAACCGCAAAAGAAACTCTAGACCAGCAGCTAGAGTTGCGAACACTAGAGCTAGCACGATTGAAGGAGGATATCAATCGAAAGAAGGAAAAGGTTCAACCCAAATACCTCCTATCCTGTCACATATCTCCGGATACTCATCATCGTCTGCAGGAGGAGTTTGACATAAGGAATAAGGGAGAAGAAGAAGCTCTCCAGAAGCTTGAATTTGAGGTAAGAAACGCTGGCTAGAGCTCTCTTTCACAGGACAGTGTGCTGAGCACACCCTCCAGGTGCTACAAAGAGTGACAAAGATTCGAGAGGATCGGGATCTTGAGGACCAAATGCGCTCGCTCAGGGCAGAAGTCCAGGCTAGAGAACAAAAGATGGACCTAATGGACAAAATGGTGGGTGCTGTGGCTTATCGACAGGATATAGGAGACAGCAGCACCCTCATCGGACTCCTGCCCTCATCTCAACCTCTTTCAAAAACTTAACTGAGCAGGAAAAGGAGAATTGGATGGTGGAGGATGAAGCCAGGAAGCTCAAATGGCAGGCAGAATTAGAGCTCCGCGAGAGAAAAGCCAAGGTTGTTAACGCGACGCTCATCTAGTGTTGGTCCTTTGGGCCTGCGCCTCTCCTGTCATGTTGCCCATCTTATCTTCTCCCATCTTGAAGCCGTCCTGCGAACAAATATTTGAACTTTTTGGTTTCTGCTAGGTGGAAGAAGACCAAAGAGCTCAGCGGGAAGTTCGCCTTCAGTTGGAGCTAAAAGAGATAGAGAAAGATCAACAGAAAGCTGCTCTTGCCCGTGAGCGCCGTCTGCGGCAAATCAAGGAGGCGAGTGGATGCGCATGCCAGCTTTTCTTTTCTCTCCCTAACGTCATAATCCTCCCAATGCCTTGTGTGCCTACAGGAGGAACAAATGAGAATAGCAAAGCAAGCAGATATAGAGAGAAAGCAACAGTCCTACTTGCAAAGAGAAGAGGAGATCCTGATTCGCAAACTGCGCGCTGACGAGTTGAAGTGGAGAGAGGAACGGCTGGCCAAGAGGATGGAGATCCTAGAAGAGGCTCGGCGTCAGCAAGCTCTCGAGTCAGAGAAGCGCGAAACTCGCATGAAGGAGTTGGAGAAAAGACAGCGGCAGCTTCAAATAGAAGAGAAACTGGCCGGGCTCAGGGAGAAGGTAATAAGGTTGGGAAAGAAGGCGGACTTGCCTGTGATGTTAAAGGTTCAATAGCAGCTTACCGACCTCAATCCCTTCAGGAGGCTGCGGCCATCAGAAGCGAGGAAGCTGAGATTCAGAGCGTTCTCCTTCAGATCGAGGAGGCAAGAAAGAAGGCGAAAGGTGGGCACTTGACACAGATTGGTCTCAAGGGTGTACTGCCCTAACCTCCACCTGCCCATAGAGGATGAGCTAAAGAGGTTGCTTGAAGAACAAGAGATCAAGGAAAAGATGGCCTTTGAGCGAGTGCTTAAGGAGACAGAAGCTGAGGTATCGCCACGCCACTCTTGCGGGGCTTAACTTGTCGACTTTTAGTCTCTCTCTCTCTTCTTCGCTACCTCCTTTCTGAAGCCCTGCAATGCATTGACAGTAACCTTGACAGGTGGTCCACGAGGAAAGGACAAAGTGGGAGGCGAGAAAGAGCGAGCTTGAGCAACATAGCGAAAAGGTCAGCCTGTGCCCTCCGCTCAATATAAAACACGTAATGACTAGTGTACTGGGGCTTTTGTTGCAGGCACGACAAGACCTGCTCTATGAACATGAAGGACGAATGGCAAAACGTGTTCTGGAAAGAGAGAAAGAACTAATGGCCAGGTTGATCCCAAACTATAGACTTTGTTTGAGCTCTTCCATGCTTATCTTGCTCGACACTTATCTCAGGCTGGCTGCTGCAAAAAAGGATACGCGGTTGGATATGGCAGCGACTCACCTGGCCGGAATAGAACCTGAAACCCAAGCTACCACGGAGTTTGACCGAGTAGAGGAAGGGGAGGAGGCAGTAGAGGAAGCAGAGTCAGAACTGTATGACACCGTTCATGAGGATGAGATCACAATGCAGGCTAGGGAGCTCATCAGAAGGCACAAGGCTAGAATGGCAGTAGAACAAGCTTCCGCTGAGAGATCCAGTGGGGACTCAGGCCTCCTGTCCTCATAGACTGTTCATCTCTCGTCGCTGTTCCATATTGGCCCCAACTCTAATATAATCGTGGGCAAACATTAACTTAGCGCTGTCTTCAAAGGGCTCTCTCCTGAGACTTCACGGAGACTTAGACGAACTTAAAAGTGGCTCAACTCCTGAGTACTTTCTAAGCGTTCAGGCTCCTCCTCCAGCTATAGACCCCAGATCCTCTTTGGGACAGCTGATAGTCAGAAGGGTCTCGCCTAAGGCCACGGATTTCTTAACCTTCTTGCGCCAGCAATTGTTTCGGTGTGACCTTATCTTCCTCAGTTTCTAGTCTTATCGGAGAGCACCTCCCCCAAAGAGTCACTTCTTCATTGCCCTACCACTCGGAACTCAATATTCAGGCAGTCTCTTCTCTTGTTAAAGACCGCACAAAATGGTTTATAGTCAAGGATAAGTACACGATCTTCTCAGCGATGGTGGGATGAGTGAAAAGTGGAAGAAGGGGAGCTATCAAGGTTGAGAGACTTGCAAATTGGTCGAAAAGGCAGCCATGGTCCCTCTCTGGATGTCATATCAATTGCGTGCTGAAGAAGGCGCCAAGGTTTCGCGCTGATCCATTCCTTCCTTGACCTGCAGCGGAGGAAAGCACTGCGTTAGACTTTGTCTTGTCTTGGTTTTGAAGTGCAGCTTGCATATACAGCCCAAGTAACTGCGTTCTATGACTGGAGCTGAACGCCCAATAATCCGGCGTGCCTTCTAGCAAGAGTCCTTAGTCAGCCTAAGTTCTCTGGAAGATAAATCGCTTCAATGCGAAAGACTACCGCGTTAGCAACAGACAACAGATGTCGAGTCAAAGCTTTGTCTCCATTATTAGTACGCTTACATATTGACCAAGGAAGAGAGCAACAAGCAGTGATGGGGAAAGTATAGGTCCAGATTGTAATTCTTTTAACTTTCAACACAGTGATTGAGCCTCTGAGGAGTTCGGCAAGCAGACGGAGCGAGAAGAGTGTAGAGCCACAAGAATCTCAGAGACTTCCCTCGGCGATAACTGGTGCGGAGGTCCGCTCACTCTAGAGATTACTCGAGTGTGTGACGGGGTAATAGGAGGAGAGAAGCCAGGGAAAGGGATTGGAGAAGTAATAACATTGTGAGCCTGGACTGGAATGGGAACTAGCACTTTCCTCTTCTTGGGTGGCAAAGAAGGCGGCTGAAACACGATCTGTCCAAGTAGTGGGGCCGGCAGACGAACGCTATGAATGTTACAAGAATTTCCCCTGGGAACCTGACCCAGAGGCTTCACACTAACAGCTTTGCAGACCGTCGTCTTCTGTTTCTGCGCGGGCCGACCAGAGCCACGAACGGTAAAAGGTGCCATTACTGTCGTTACCCCAGCACTTTTCATAAAGGCTTTCGCCTGATGCTGTTCCACGCAACCATTTTGGTCTTCTCCGTCATCAAATCTCAGCGCTTTCCTAGTAAAGATAGAGGTTGACCGCTTCTGTTGTGCTTTGCTAGTAGCCTCAAGGACCAACTGGGGCGGCGCGGACTGCGGAGTAAACTCCATTTCGCTGCAACGGGAGCCGCAGCGGACTTCTGCCCCTATTTCCCTGAACGGGATGGCGGGCGCTGCTGGTGCCAGGGAACAGCAGCAAGGCTTCGGCGTGGCCGGCTGCAGGAGAGAACTGTGGGCCCTCTTCCTGCTGCCTAAAGATTCCTCAGGCGGAAGGCGCACAACCAGAGCGGTGGAAGCTGTAGTGCGCAACAACCTGCGCGCCGCCTCTTTGGCGTGCTCGTGACCAGCTCGAGACTCAGTCTCCGCTGTTGATGCCACTGGTCTTTCAGGTGGTGGAGACGACAGAATATGCTCCAAGGAGTGTCTGGCAGCGGATACTGCCATTCCCTCAGGGTCGTTGTTTGTAGAGTGAGGGTAACCTTTAAACGACCCCGTCGATGGCACTGGGGCAGCAGGGGAGGATTGGCAAGACGTGTTGGAGAGTTTGTCCGTCACTTTTGTGGCCAACTCCGGGACCAAGAGTGGGCCTTCATCCAGTATGCCTTCATGTTCCCTCAAGAGCCGTCTCCCTGTTTGTCCAAGCAGCTCAATAATAGCCCCACGAGTCTGTTGTTGACTGGAGCAGTGATGGCCTAGCACGGCGACGACAGCTTCAAGAATTTTTGAAATCATCGTTGCATTGTCGCTGCGGGCGGCGGGATCCCCTTGTTCACGGCCACCAGCTGCGGAATGTTGCGCTTCGTGCCAGTGAAGGGCCTCCGAGAACATCGCCAGGGCCGCCGGATGACTGACAAGCTCTGCACATCGACTGGTGGAGGAATGGGGTATTAGTTGACAGAGTAGACGAAGGGCAGACGCACACTGAAGGCAAGAGATATACAGACGTTTCGGTAAGACTAGATAGGTTTGAGCTGCCTTACTACCTTAAGAAGAGCTCCACGAACTGCTTGAAAAGAACTAGGAAGTTGGCATCCGCGGGCTTATGATGCGCAGGGACAGGCACGGGATGGAAGTCCTGTGCTCTCTGGAGCTCTTTGGCTTGTGACCGCGGTGGTGACTGATTCGGCGGCCCCGACGTCTGCAGTGCACCGGCTAGTGCGAACCCTATTAGCAGTAGTGAAGAAGATAGAAGAGGAGAGGAAAGTGTAGAAGAGTGAGCGCGGGGCGTTGTGACACAAAGAGCGCCAAGACAACCGAGGAAAGAGGAAGAGGCACCCACCGTGAAAAAAGAGCGAGCTGACTTGCAACCCCTCCCCCGCCCCCCACCATCCATTGCCTTCTTGTAGGCGAGCAGTAGAGCTTACCACTTGAGAATCGTGGCTCCTCGCGCCGACGCTGGGATGAGATGTTGTTGTTCATGTCCCTCGGAGTTCTACCGCCTTCTTGCTGCTGTAGGCCCTTGAACTGACGCCGTGATGCCAACGCAGCATGTGCAGAGCAAGAGACATGGTTGGATGCCAGTGCGGGTGTGTCCTTGGAGCCGGCTTCGTGTCTGTTGGTGGTGTTTGCTGTCAACGAACAGGGAGCATGTCCATGCGGAGGAGAGGTCTCCATTGTGACCGGAAGCAGCCTTGACGCCTTTAGGACAGCAGGTAAATGACGTGAGCAAGAGTTAGTCCAAAGATATCTCAGAAGTGATCATGCTGAGCGGACTTACAGGCAGGGCAGAAGAGGCAAGATGAGATACACCGTCTCGAATAATCGGGGGCGCATGGTGGGCAGCGGCTGCGAGTAGGAGTGCCATGCTTATGCTTCCTTGGCCCCTCTCTTCTTGAGCGCCGTAAAAAGATCCGATCGCCTTTGTGCGGTGCCCGTTGTCGCTTGAAAACAGTCCAGGATTCGTAGGCAGTTGAGACCCAGAGCCTCCTGTCGCCGAAGTGGAAGAAGAAAGATGAGCAGGAAAGAGATGTCCAAGTAAGTGAATGGCTGGGAGAAGGGGAAGTGGAGGTTGCAAGAAGGGAAAATGGGGAAAGTGCATCGTAGCAAGAGGCAGGAGTGAAAGATGTCTACTAGCAAGGACTGCGCACCTAGTGCTCGGCTATCAACTGCGCTGACGGGCCCTGGGGACCCCTGCTGCCCAACAGCTAACGAGCTGTGGGCAGTGCAGGCTCGGGACGAGCCGACGGCATACTTCCTGCAGCCCTTCACTGCAGAGCAGCGTGGCTGGTGCTTGCTCCCGCCGTGCTTGAAACAGAAGCCGCTCTGCTTGAAGTCAAACTTCTCGCAGCCGGGCCGTCGGCATTTAGGGTAGAAGTCCCGGGCCCCGTGCTTCCAGCAAAGCCTATTAAGCGTTGAAGGATGTTGAAGACCGTAAGTTCGGGCAAAAGTGACGTATAGGACACTTCGCGCAGCAGAGCAGGTCAGAGCAAAACATTAGAGGATACTGAAGGCGAAGAAGGTCCTACCTTTCTCTGACAGAGCTCCCTCGGCATCCAGGGCGTGAACACTTTCCCATGATGTTGATAACCTCTTTCCGCAAGATGGTAGGCCTTAGAGGTTGAATGGTTGCTACAGCCTCGGTCAGGCAGGCCACTGCGTCAGGAGAATGGGCGTAGTAGACCCAAGGTCAGGATACTAAGGAGGAAATAAGAGGTGCAAGCAGCTGAAAGCAGCCAGCGGTGGAGGTTGCTTGCTTCAGTTGTTGGGAAGGTAGGTCGAGGTTTAGGTTGTGGCCACGATCTTGGAAATTGGACAATGAGAGAAGAATGAGCAAGGAACTGAGGCATGAAAAACAAGATTTTGGGGAATATTTTGTCCACTTGCTGCCTCCACTCTCTTCCTGCTAATGATCCCTACTATCTCATCGCTACTCACCGGTAGGAAACGTTGGGCAGTAGTTGTAGGCTGAGCGACGTATCTCATCATCTGACAGTCAAGACGTTAGCCACGTGCAGTAGTGGGCTAGCAATTAGGCTTTCTTTTTACCACCTGCTGGCATTCAGACTCTCTCTCTCTGATGGCTACGCATATCACGCGCCTTCTATTCCTCTTACAGTCACCAACAACACCTCCGGGCACAGTGCTTCAAATAAAGCCAGCAGCCCATGCTCTACATATTAAGAGCTGCAGCTGCTTGGTGCCCCGATCGCCGAAGCTTAGAGGCTGCATACAGCTGCGGTGATGAGTGCTGGTCTGCATGGTCTTCTGAAGCATCTGCTGGGCGGTGGGGGTTGGAAGAGCCAATAGAACAGCATGGCCGCTGAAGCCAAGATAGAAGTGTTGAGCATACCGAGCAGCACATACAAAAGTAGTAGTAGGTACCACGGCGGTCTGAGAAGTGGAAGGAGGCAATGGACGCGAGAAGGAGAAGAGAGAGCTGGAGCAGTGAGAAGTCTTCGCCTCCCACTGTCAGTGGCCAGAAACTGAGAACGTGCGGCCAAGAGGCAACATCGTCGCGGAGCCTACTTGTAATGTGCGGTGGATCATGGTGGCCAGGGACTTGCGGGGCAACATTCTAATGGTTGGCGGCTCATGGTCCATAGAGTGCTCGGCTGCGCCATCATCTAGACTCAATCAACATGACAGAAGTTGCCAAAACTCATAAGAAGTCTCACGACCCTGTTCCTCTTTATTTTCTCGTTCTCTTCTTCCCAACCCCTTATCATCCACCAGGTGTTTGTAGAGGCGTTCGGTCATTTCTTCTTGGCTTGCGCAAAGGTCTAACCGGTACGTGCTTTCTCCCCTATTTTTATCACATGTTTACATGGACCATTTATCATTCGCCCTTACTTCCTGTGCTGAGTACCGAGTTAGTATGTCTTTTTCGAACAGGTGCTCGTCGTAGGGGCTAGTAGCAGGTTGGCTGCAGACCGCTCTCCGTCCTATGGCCTGGTAATGCTGCCTCTCTATTCTTCTCGTCTCGGCCTTATCTTTGCTAATGTTCCCATAACAGGAAGAGGGAAGACTTCCCATTTATTATTCGGAGGAATTTGGCATCTCAACTTCGTAGCATGCACTCATGGTCTCTCAATCTCTTGTTTGCAGTCGGATTCCTTCTTGCTCCCTTTCTTCTTTATGCCAATATCCCCCTTTGGTACTTTGGAAGGTGGAGAGGGGCGGCGTTCCTTGCCTGTTTCCTAGGAGAGAACTTGTAGTTCTTCGTCCTTGTTACCAGTTCCTTCACTGCCCTTTGGCGGTCTCCATTCTTAGTGGCATCCTCCAACATTCTTTGCCTGTCTTCTAAGACTCTTTGCATGCCTTCAGCAGGTGCCCAATTGACCGCAATCCGATGTTGCCAGAACCCAATGTTGCCAACCAACGCGACATTTTATGAGGCGAACCAGTTCTCCATGGTGTCAACGTGGAGGGAGTGGACGGACTTTGCTACCACTTTCGTGCAGGTCAAATCCTCTTTTTTTGTCCTCTATTATTTGGACACATAACAGGTCATTGCTACGCTGTGAACTTGAAGTGATCTTCTCCTTCTCTTGCTAGCCTCTAGTTCTACCACGCTGTAGAACTACTAGTCCATGCGATCAAGCATGGCCCGGGTGCTTGCATGATAGAGGATATATATTGTTTGGTGTCACTCTACAGTACACAGGTGGGAAAGCTGGTAAATAAATCTTCTATGTCGCCATCAATGGATGCCTGTCCTTCTACTTTAACAGTTCGTAGAACTACCAAGCTTTCTATAAAAATATTGTGGAATCATGTGGTGGGTGGGCGCCTGAAGGTAAATCGGAGATTCAACTAGCTGCCAATATAGTGCGGTGGGTAGGGTCTGCAATGCCAAGCTTTGGTGATTGTACGAGGGGTTGTAGCACTGACTGTAAAGACAATTCTTCTGTGGCTACACGGGCCACTACGGTGGCTAAGGGTAGAACTACTGTACCATAGAACAGAGGGGAGAGCGGGGGGGACGACCAAGGTCCAACAAAAAACAACTGAGAATCACAAAGGAGAGACAGAAGTGGTAACTACCGCCGTTTTCTCTGTAAAAACCGTCCTCTCTCCCAGACCTCCACTTTTCGCATAAACGCGCCATTCTTCTTTCTATAAAACACTGAAACAAACAGAGGAGGACACAGAGTTGGTACACTTGTTTTGGAGGACCTCCTCCAACCCATCAGCTCTTGATAGCACAATTTCTTAGCAGGTTCCCCTCTGCCCGCATCAGCCTGTTGGCTTGCCTCACCGCTAGTCATCGCCGCAGAACCAAGGTGGTTGTTAGTCTTGGTACCGTTTGTCTCGGCACTCCTGGAGCTAGCTCTGCCATAAGCCAGGAACGGGATAGGGTCGGCTCTCCTCCAGTGTCGTCTTCCAGGACAAGAACAAGAAGGGCGCCAAGCTCCAGAATGTGCGGGGTCCCCGACCCCAAGGAGGCGGAACAGAATGTAGGGCAAGACACAGTCAATCAGTAGAAGAATACATTCACCTGATAAAAGGACATCAGCCACGGTCTGCCTCTTTCATGCCATTTTTCGTTATGATGATGACCATATTTCGGTACGGCCAGGACACCTCTGTTGGTTGCATTGCCGCAGCTTTGCCCTCTTTCCTCCACAGTCCTGTCATCGTAAACAGATTAGCCGGCAGACTTTGTGTGCGAGTGAGTTGGTATGCGTACAGAACGGAAGAGAGAAAGGCGAACCAAGTGGCGTGGTTACAGCCAGAGAATGAAGGAACGAAGCGGCGGAGAGATGGCCTAAACCCACATCTCTCAGCAACATGCACTACGTCACACTCTTCACTCTTTCTGCGAACTCCTCTCCTTCCTGCTTCTTCAACAGCTGCCTCCATTTCCATTCAAAGACCAGCCTTGTCTTACCACTTCAATGATCGAAGGTCGATGCTGCACTGGATGGCCGGAGGGAGGACTTCCTTGCGCTGTTCTGCCCCAAAATAGCTTGAAGAAGAGGGTAGGGACGGAGGGCCTTGCTCTGACGACCGGCCTAAGAAGGGAGGCTAAGCCTCACAGCTTTGCTGCCCAAGCCTTTCCTTCTGCATAACGATGGCAAACTTTGGTGCACGGGCGGTTGATCTCACTCTTGCGGGATGAAGGGCTGAATGCTGGATGCGAAAGCTTCTCTTATTGGCCACTTCCAGCTGTTGTCATGCTCTATGTTACAGACGCTGCTGCTATCGCCCACCAGCTCTCAACTCGGCTGATTGCTCAGCTCCTTCTCTTTCCCTTCTGTCGATCTTCATGCAGCACTGCCACCAGCAGCACCATGAAACATCAGGCCGTGGACTGGCTTTGGGCATAGCGTCAGCTTCATTGACTGACGTAAGCATTTGAAAGACGACGACTATGCTCGTCGAGAGGTGAGTAGAGCCCTGGTACTGCTTTCTGTCGATCGCCAATGGTGGTGCTGGCTCCTGCTTTCTTTTTCCTGCTGGTGGTACGTCATTTGCTGGCAGACTTCATACTAGCATGCGTGTGGCGGCCGTACTCTCTTCCCACATCTCACAACTAGGGAGTGGTAGATGTCTTGCAATCAGCAAACAAGGACAAGAGTCCGTCAATATGCCGTTGCTCTTCTGTCACCTTAAGCACCACTTGACGGCCTTCTGCTGTTGTTAGAGAGGACCCGAGATGATTGGATAACTGAGACGACGAGAAGCATAAAGAAACCCTCTCCTGGTGCAGAAGAAGGATGGAAAGAAGTAGGAGTGAGGAAGAAGGCTCAGCGGCGAGGGGGAATATGGTCATTGTGAAGTCATCATGCGCTAAAGGGATTATCAGACCTAACGAAGCAAGAGAAATAGGGCTTCTGGAAGCCGGCGGCAGTGCTAACGGGAAGAGTGAAGGAAACCACTGCTTTTCAAAGCCTAAATACTGACGCTGCAGGGACGGCATGCTAGCGGCCGTCGGGGGGCGGACAAACATAACACGCCTTTCGTTAGAATGGACGCCAACGGGCATTGAGCTCCAAAAGCGTGCACTAACAAACGGATGGATAAATTGTTCTTTACATGGCTTATCCCATGAATTCGTCATTCGCCCATCTAAGTGCGGAAAGAGGGAGAAATTTCAAAGTGCTTGAGCGAGCAGCCTGGGGACGACGATACCTAATCATAGACCATCAACAAACCTTGAAGGGCTTCCTCCAGAGTTGGTCAGCAGCTGTTCTCCAAGAGAGGAACCTTGTCTGGCCTCGCTTATATAACTTTCTACCTCTTTATAGGAGACCGTCGTAGTAACAGAAGCATCATCAGGCAGAAGAGGTGGCGCTTTCGGACGGACCCACTGCTGTCTCTATCATTCCCCACGATAAATGTTGATCGTCCCTATTTATTATTATTCAGCATCAGCTTGACAGATGGCGCAGTAGTAATCTTCTGCATGCTAATCTCTACCGATAAAAGAGCACTAGTCAGCATCATGGGATCGAGTAGCAGCGGCCCATTCCTAAGTCATCATTAGGCTGCCAACTACTGCTTCTGTAGGCCCATAGAGGGACTTACTGCCTTCTACGGCTCCATCGTGGGCATTAAGATCATGGGAGACCGATCTCACCATCAGGCGCGCATAGAATACTGATAGAGCTTGATGTTATTATAGCTAGCTGGAGTTAGTACCGCTTTTCCCCTTGTTTCTTAGTCGATTCATCATCGTTATCATCACCCTAGGAGGACTTGTGACTATCTCCGCGGGACCAGCAGCAGGCTTCTTGTGCTGACGTGGCGCCCCTGCCTACTACCTGGACATAGAGTTAGCTTCTTCAGGCGTCTCGGCAGAAAGACGGGATCTGTTCCTAGGTAGATGAACATCCGAAAAGGCCCTAAAGGAGCAAGAAGCTGATTGCGGGCGACTTCCGTGGTCTTAGTACATAACTACGATCAGCAGGTCAGGACTTGCCGTCCATTGTTGAAGAGAACCTCAGTGGCTTTTGGCCGAGAATCAGTCGCAGCCCCTCGCGCAATGACCGTACCTTTCCGTCCTCGCTTGTTCCGAGCTCTTCCTTTTTGACCACTACTCTACTTTACCTCTCTACTTACAGAATGAGTTTAACATAGCCCTGACCGCACTGAAGTAATGGCGTCAAAGTCGCTCATCAATCATCATTCGTTAGAACAAAATATCTCAGCGTCGTGCTCTCAGCTCAATGATTAGAGATTCAGTTCCTCCGAGTTCATGCGTCCTTCCCTGCTTGTATGTGGACGGAGCATGGGGAGGGTCTTCTGTATGGGTCTGCCCAGAATATGGGCATCCTATGACGGAAGCCCGGCACTACTATCCGTTGGGATTCAGGTCAGTCGAAGTTCACTAGAAGACAATATCGCTTCAGTGGCAGAGAGTGCTGCATGGGCAAGAGACGACAGAGGGTTACGAGTCAAAGCTATGTCTCCATTAATACGCTTACATATGACGACTTAACTGAAGAAAGGGGGCACATAGTGTTTGAGGGATACAACGAGGTGATTCCTTTCATCACCGCTAACGCAGTGATGGAGCTTCAGAGGAGATCGGCAAGCAGACGGAGGAGCGAGAGGAATGCAGAGCCACAAGTATTTCGGACACCTCCCTCGGCGATAACTGGTGCGGAGGCCCGCTCACTCTGCAGAATACTCCAGTGTGTGACTGGGTAATAGGAGGAGAGAAGCCAGGGAAAGGGATTGGCGAACTCATAACATTCTGAGCCTGGACTTGGACGGGAACTAGCACTTTCCTCTTCTTGGATGGCAAAGAAGGCGGCTGAAAGACGATCTGTCTGCGTGGGGCCGGCAGACGAGCGCAATGAATGGTACGAGCGTCTTCGCTGGGATCGTGACCCAGAGGCTTCACACTAACAGCTTTGCAGACGGGCTTCTTCTGTTTCTCCGCGGGCCGACCAGAGCCACGAACGGCAAGAGATGCTATCATGGTGGGTCCACCGGCACTATCCACAAAGAAGGCATTCCGCTGCTGTTCCACGCAACGATTCTGATCTTCTACATCATCAAATCTCAGCGCTTTCCTAGTAAAGGTAGAAGTTGACCGCTTCTGTTGTGCTTTGCTAGTAGCCTCAAGGACGAACTGGGGCGGCGCAGCCTGCGGAGTGACCTCCATTTCGCTGCAACGGGAGCCGCAGCGCGGGACTTCTGCTTCTGTTTCCCTGAACAGGATGGCGGGCGCTGCTGGTGCCAGGGAACAGCAGCAAGGCTTCGTTGTGATCCGCTCCAGTAGAGAGCTGTGGGTCCTTTTTCTGCCGCCTGAACATTTCTCAGCTGAAAGTCGCACAACCAGAGCGGTGGAAGCTGTAGTGCGCAACTTGTCTGCCGCCTTTTTGGCGTCCTCGTGACCATCTCGAGACTCAGCCTCCGCTGTTGATGCCTCCGGTCTTGTAGGTGGTGGAGACGACAGAATATGGTCCAAGGAGTGTCTGGCAGCGGATGCTGCCATCCCCTGTGAGCCGTTCTTCGTAGAGTGAGGGTAACCTTCAGACGACCCTGTCGATGGCAGTGGGGCAGGGGAGGATTGGCAAGACGTGTTGGAGAGTCTGTCCGTCACTTTAGTGGCCAAACCCCGGATCAAGAGTGGGCCTTCATCCAGTATGCCTTCATGTTCCCTCAAGAGCCGTCTCCCTGTTTGTCCAAGCAGCTCAAAAATAGCCCCACGAGTCTGTTGTTGACTGGAGCAGTGATGGTCCACCACCGCGACGATAGCTTTAAGAATATTTTGAATAATCGTTGCATTGTCGCTGCGTGCGGCAGCATCCCCTTGTTGGCCTTCAGCTGTGGAGTGTTGCGCTGCGTGCCAGTGAAGGGCCTCTGAGAACATCGTCCGGGCCGTTTGATGACTGATAAGCACTGCACATCGACTGGTGGAGGAATGAGGTCTTAGTTGATAGAGTAGCTGAAGAGGCAGAGGCATACTTAAGGCAAGAGATATACAGGCTTTTTGATAAGACTGGAAAGGTTTGATGAACTGCCTTATTGTTGCTTGCTCTGTACCTTAAGAAAAGCTCGACAAACTGCTTGAAAAGAAGTAGGAAGTTGGCATCCGCGGGCTTATGATGCGCAGCTGCAGCCATGGGATAAGAGTCTTGTTGTGCTCTCTGGCACTGTTGGGCTTGTGACCGCGTTGGTGACTGCTTCGGTGGCCCAGAAGTCTGTAGTGCAACGGCCAGTGCGAACCCTACTAGCAGTGAAGAACGATAGAAGAGGAGGGGTGTAGAAGAGTGAGCGCGTGGAGAGAAACAGAAAGAACGCCAAGACACCACCTGGAGACGGAAAGAGGTATCGTGGAACAACTGACACTGGAAGCTTCATCATTGCCTTGTCGTCAGGCATTCTAGCTTACCATTTGAGGGTCGTGGCTCATTGCTTGGACATTGAGATGGAAAGTTGCTGCCCATATCCGTCGAGGTTCTACTGCCTTCTTGCTGCTGTAGGTCCCCAGACTGACCCCATGATGGCATCGCAGCAGGAGCAGGGCAACAAGAAGGGACATGGCTGAAAGACAGTGCGGTTGTGTCGTTGGCAGCAACTTTGTGTCTGTCGTTCGTGCTGGGTTCTAAAGACAAGGGAGCATGTCCATGCAGAGGAGAGGTTGTCTCCATCATCGTCATCGGGAGCACCCTTGATGCCTTTAACGCAGTGGGTAAATGACATGATGAGCCAAAGGTTAGTCCAAAGACACTCAGAAGTGATTTTGAGCGGGCTTACAGGCTGGGCAGAAGAGGTAAGATGAGTTGCACTGTAACGAGCCGGGGCTGCATGGGCAGCGGCTGCGAGTAGGAGTGCCATGCTAATAGTTCCTTGCTCCTTATCATTCACGCTTTTAAGAAATCTGACCGCCTCCCTGCGGTGCCCGTTGTTGGTGCCAGATGGTCCTACACTCGTAGGCAGCCAAGTCACAGAACCTCCTGTCGCCAAAGTAGAAGAAGAAGGTTGAAAGCGGGAAAGCGACATCGAAATCAGTGCTTGTGGCTGCAGGGAAGGGGGGAAGGGGCGGCGCAAGGAAGCTGAAACAGGAGAAGCGCATCGTAGCAAGAGGCACAAGTGAAAGATGTCTACTAACAAGGACTGCGCACCTCCTAGTACTCGGCTATCAGGAACGCTGACGAGGCCTTGTGGTCCTTGTTGCCCCACTGCTAACGCGCTGTGGGCAGTGCAAGCTCGAGCCGAGCCGACGGCATACTTCCTGCAGCCCTTCACTGCAGAGCAGCGTGGCTGGTACTTGTTCCCGCCGTGCTTAAAACAGAAGCCGCTCTGCTTGAAGTCAAACTTCTCACAGCCGGGCCATCGACACTTAGGGTAGAAGTCCCGGGCCCCGTGCTTCCAACAAAGCCTATAAAGCAATTAACGCATTAAAGAATGTAGGTCCAGGCAGACCGGACGTCAGCAGAGCAGAGTAGCTTTAGAGAACACTGAAGAAAAGGCCCTTTTACCTTTCCCTGACAGAGCTCCCTCGGCATCCAGGGCGTGAACACTTTCCCATGATGATGGTACTTCCTTTTCGGAAGCTGATAGGTCTGAGAGGCTGAATGGTTGCTACTAGAGCCTAGGGCTTGCAGGCCACTGCGGCGTCAAGAGTAATATGACAGCAAATCCAAGCGTCAATAAGGAGGAGAGTGAAAGAGGTGCAAGCCGCCGAGAGCAGCCAGCGTGAAGGTACTTGCTTCTTCAGTGGGAGGATGGTCGCGGGGTAGGCAGTGGCCACGATCTTGGAAATTGGAGAATGAAGGAAGAATGAGCAAGGAACTGAATGAAGGAGCAAAAAATGAGGGATATTGTGCCCAAGCTACGTCCACGTTCTTTCTGCTGATGACTCCTACCATCTCATCCCTCCTTTTTACCCTTATAGGACGTTAGAGTGGCGGTATGCTGAACGACGTCTCTCATCGTCTAACAGTCAAAGACGTTTGCCTAATCTTGAGCTGTCTTCTTCCCACCACCTGCTGGCTTTTAGACTATCTCTCTCTTACATCTTCCGCCTTCTTCCATTTGGTCTTACAGACGCCAAGCATAATGCTTCACAGCCAGCAGCCCATGCTCTACATATTAAGAGTCGCAGCTGCTTGTTGCCCCGATCGCCGAAGCTTAGAGGCTGCATACAGCTGCTGTGATGAGCGCTAGTCTGCATGGTTGTTTGGAGCATCTGCTGGGCAGTGGGGGTTGGAAGGGCCAATAGAACAGCATGGTCGAGTGGAGCTAAGATAGAAGTGTTGAGCATACCGAGCAGCACATACAAAAGGCGTAGTAGGTACCACGGCGGTCTGAGAAGTGGGGACCTATATATAAGGAGGCAACTGACGAGAGAAAGAGAAGAAGAGAGAGCTGCAGCAGTGACAGGTCTTCTCCTCCCACTGTCGGTGGCAAGGAACTGAGAACGTGCGGTCACAAGACGATGCTGAGCCTAATAATGTGCGGCGGACCATGGTGGCGAGGGACTTGAGGGGCAACCTTCTAATGGTTGGCAGCTCATGGTCCACAGAGTGCTCGGGTTTGCCGTCTGCACTCAATGAGCATGACATAGATAGGTTGCCACCCTCTCAATCAGTTCCGCTGTTGCCAAAGCTCATAAGAAGTCCCACGACCGACCCTCTTGCTCTTTATTCTCTCCTTCTCTCGTTTCCTCGCTTTATCCAGGTTGCGATGATGTTTGGAGAAAAGTTCTCTTCTCTTCTTTCTTGGCATTCGCAAGATCTACGCCTCGTTGCGTTTCTTTCTCATCACCCTCTACTACTACTTCGATCACATGATGTTTCGCGATCTTTCGCCCTGCCTTTCAGTGGTACTAGGGGTTGGCTGCAGAACCTGCTCTCCATCTTTACGGAAGCAGCACAAGGCCTGGTAGTCAATGCCTCCATACTTTGCGCCTCTATTCCTCCCGGCCTCGTATCTGCCAATGTTTTTCGGTGGGGAGAAGCGAGAACTGACCATAAGAACGCTTGGTAGTAGCCATCCAGTGTGTGGCCTAACAGTCTCACAATCTTCAAACCCTTGCTTGCAGCCTGACTCCTTTCTTGTTTTCAAAGGCCTTTTCTCTTCTTCATGGTCCTTCTTTCCTTTGCTTTTTGAAGAGCGGTGGCTTCCTTGCCTCTTTCCTAGAAGAACTACTTGCAGGTCGTCCTTACTAGTTCTACCAGGCCGACTCTCTCTCTTGGTGGACGGGTGCCTGTTCTCAAGCTTCGCTGTCTTCTGTCTTCATCCTAATTTCCAGCTTCCTCTTGTCATGTCATCTTTTTATAGGACTGTCGCCCTGTAGTTCTATTCTGCACGTGCTACATTGACCGCAGTCTAATGTTGCCTACAAGGGCGACATTATAAATAAAAAAGCGAACAGTTCGCCATGGTGTCCAAGTGGACAAAGTAACCTTGAACTATAACTGCCACTTCCATGCAAACTTTGCCTCGCCTGTCTGTCCTTTCGCCGGTTTATGCCATGAAAAAGTCACTGCCACAAGTACCTTACAAAGTTGAAGTCAACTTCTTCCTCCTCTTTGCGGCCCCCCTTCCAAACCCCCTACTTTCCCTGAAATAAAGCCTTTACCTCACCCTTGTCGATCTTGTAATGAGCAATAGGAGTGTCCTGGTTCTGGTTATAGAACTATCATTGCTTTTCAAATATTGTTACAAGTGATGGGGCAAGCTCCTACTCTGTACTCGTACTCTTCTGTCTTACCATCACAATGGATGACGACTGTCCCCAAGGATGCAGGCAGGTTTTGTCAATGGAACACTTTTAGGCTGGGTCGGCATCATCACCCGGCGAATGGGCGAGGAAAGGGAAACCTGGCGATTGCGAGGGAAGGCCGAGAACCTGCTAATAATCAGTAGTTCTAATTATTCTAAAAAAGGCCTTTTTACAAGGGCTTCACGAGCCCCAACTGTAGCTTGAGGTAGTGCAGCGGAAAGAACCAAGAACAAAACGGAGGGGTAGTTCACTGTAGTGGGGGATGCGGTAAATACCAGTGTTATTGTTCGGTAAAAAACATGTGCGATGTGTCCTATAAATAAAGCACAGCTTTCTCTTCTATGGGCATGACATCGTCGGCTCGGGTCACCCCCTCGCTGCCCTCTAGTTTTCGCATAAAAATGTCATCATACTCAAGGGCCTATCTTCCAACAACTCTCTCTTCTTTGCTACGAGTAGAAAGAGTCTCTCCTTGTCTCTCACTTCTCTACTCTTTCTACAGTAATCCACTTTACATGCCTTTACCCTCTCCGCTCTCTAGGAACTCGAAGTCTATATCTTCTTCCTCCTCTCCAAGGATGATCTTGGGGGCTCAAGACGAAGGTTTTGTTCAGCGATCGATACTCTACGGAATACTACAATACAGAGTGGTTGATACGTACACTCATTTTTCACCATCATGGGCCCAAAACCAAGGTTGTCTTTTTCTCCTTTATAATTTAAAATATAGAGTCTTTCTCTGCACTCTGGGAGCTTGCTCTGTCATCGTAATCCACAGTCGGCTTGCAAAAGGAGAACAAGCCGCCAAGCTCCACCCACGATGATGCAGGTCGGCAAAGTAATGGAACTGCAAGAGAATTGGGATAGACAACCCACCAGGTCGACTTCAGGACAAAGAAATCAGCAAAAAGGAAGAGAGAAAGGCGAAGCAAGTGGCATGGTTACAGCCAGAGGATGAAAGAACGAAGCGGCGGAGAGGTGCCTAAACCCACATCTCTCAGTAAATAATATGCACTACGTCACACTCTTCAAGATTTCTACCTACAAACGACCTCTGTCCTTTCCCCTCAAGCAACAGCTGCCTTCCTTCTCCTCCATCCAAAGACCAGCCTTGCCTTGAGCCCAGCAGTAGCTGAAGACCAATAGAGACGTTAAGACCATAACAAAGGCTCTTCGCTCTTCACCTGTTCTTCTTGGGTTGCTCCTCAAGATAAAAGGTGAATGCATTTGTCGGGGCGGAATCCTCAATGATCGGAGGTCGTAGATGCAGTGGATGGCCGGAAGGGAGAACTTCCTTGCTCTGCCTGCCAAAGATAACCTGAAGAAGAGGAGGAACGGAGAAGCTTCTTGCCCAAGATGTTTTTTTCTGATGATGACACCTGAGGGTGCAACCGCGATCAATCTCAAAAATTGAGGGGCGGGCTGGATACTGGATGCGAAACTTTCCCCATGTACCACTACTTCCAGCTGGTGTCGTGCTCTATGTGCAGTGCCTACGCTGCTGCTAGCAGCCTGCTCTCACTCCCGTTGATGGCTGCTCAACTCCCACCCTTTTCCTTCTCTCTTCATGCAGTACTACTGCCACCAGCACCATGAAACATGTATAGCCACCGAGCTAACGTGGAGTCGCTTGGACCATAGCTTACAGCTTCTTCATTGACTGACCTAAGCGTATGGAGCGGGATGACAATGGTGGCAGGGGGTGAGTAGAGACCTGTTTACTCTGCTTTCTGTCGATCGTCAACCCAGTGCTCGTGCTTTCTTTTTCCTTTTGGTGGTACGTCATTTGCTGGTAGACTTCACTAGCTTGCGTGTGGCCGCCATACTCTCTTCCCACATCTTACAGCTAGGGATTGGTAGATATCCTGCTGCCATCACCAAACGACAGTACGTTCCCGTTAATCTGCCGTTACTCTCCTGTCACTTTGACGGCCTTCTCCTGTAACAATGCTTTGCTTTGGATGAACGCCAACGATCTTTGAGCGGCATGAAGCGTGCATCAATCACGAATGAATGAGTTGTTCATGTCGTCGATTTCTCCTACAATTGTTTATCCTATGACTTTGGTCAGCGACCTCGCCCATCAATCATCTTGGCACTGAGAGAGACAGAAGTTCCAGAGTGCTGAGAACCGAGCAGCTTGGGGCCGACAATACTAACAATACACCATCAACCTGAATTCCAGAGGTGGCCAGAAGCTTATGCCTCTCAGGACGTGATCCTTATGCCGGTCGCTTACATGACTTTCTATCTCTTATACGCCGCCGTCGTTAGAGAAGCAGCATCATCACGCAGTAGTGCTTCCCGAGGGACCCACGGTCTTCATTATCATCGCCCACGAAAATGGTGATCTTCAGTCATTAGTCAGGATCAGCCTGACAGATGGTGCAGTAGCTTGAAGATGGCGTGGTAGCAAGCTTCTGCATACAAATCTCTACCGATATAAGAGCACTAGTCAGCACCATGGAGGCCGAGATGCAGCGGCCCAGTTATAAGTCATCACTCGGCCGCCAACTAATGCTTCTGCTTATTATATACGGGCATAAAGACCATGGAAGCCCGATAACATCACACTTGCAGACAAGAAGAAGGAATGCTGTAGTGATTGGACAGGCGCAAGCATGGATGAGATCTGTCACTGCAGCCATCATAACGCGCATAGAATACTGAAATAGCTTGATCTTATTATAGCTGGAAGCAGTGTCGCTTTGTCCCTTCTAATCTCTTAATCGACTCGTCATCGATATCATAACCCTGGAACTTGATGGTGACTATCTCCTCGGGACCAGCAGCAGGCTTCTTGTGCTGACGTGGCGCCCCTGCCTACTACTTAGAGATAGAGTTAGCTTCAGTAGTCTGACTTTGACAAGCTTGTAACCTTAGATAACGACGTCCTGAGAAGGCGTGTCGGCAAGGAGAGGGTATCTGTTCCTGGGCGGATGAACAGCCAAAACGGCCCCAAAGGAGCGAGGAAGCTGGCTGCGGGGACTTCCATGGTCTTAGTACAAATACTGGCTGGGAGAAGAAGCGTTGACTCCCTCATTATACGTACATCAGCACGTCAGGACTTGCCCTTCAATGTTGAAGAGTACCTTGGTGACTTAGTTTGTTGGCCCGCTGACTCGGTCGCACTCCTCGCTCAATCACCGTCTTTCTTTCTGTCATCACTTGCTCGGTGCACTTTCCTTTACCTTCCTGTTTCCGTAATTCCAGGGTACAGAATGGTTCAACATAGCCCTGGTCTGCACTAAGCAGTGGTGTCAAAGTAGCTGAGCATCATTTGTAAGAGCAGAATATCCAATGCCTCGACTCCCTCATCCTTCATCGGTGGTATGTGGATGGAGCATGGGGAGAGTTTATCTTTATGATCTGCCAAATGACGGCGCCTTACGAGGGAGACCCGGTATACCCTTCTACTAACCCCTGATCGGATGATGACAATCAGATCAGACTAAGTTGACTAGATATTATTGCTTCAATGGCAATAAGGATGCCTCATTGGCAAGAGGTGACAGATGTAACGAGTGAAGGCTATGTCTCCATTCAACACTATTGACGAAGTTAATCGAGAAGAGGGAGTAGGCAGTGATTGTATGTAGGCAGTGATTTAGGATGCACATTGCGATTGCTCTTTCAGCACTTTTAGCGTAGTGATTGAGCTTCAGAGGAAATCGGCAAGCAGACGGCGCGAGAAGAATGCAGAGCGACAAGAGTCTCAGAGACTTCCCTCCTCGGCGATAACTGGCGCGGAGGTCCGCTCACTCTACAGAATACTCGAGGGTGGTGTGACTGGGTAAGAAGAGGAGGAGAGAAGCCAGGGAAAGGGATTGGAGAACTCATAACATTCTGAGCTTGGACTTGGACGGGAACTAGTACTTTCCTCTTCTTGGATGGCAAAGAAGGCGGCTGAAACACGATCTGTCCTAGTAGTGGGGCCGGCAGACGAACGCAATGAATGTTACAAGCGTTTCCACTGGGACCTCGACCCAGAGGCTTCACACTAACAGCTTTGCAGACGGTCTTCTTCTGATTCTCCGCGGGCCGACCAGAGCCACGAACGGCAAGAGATGCTATCATGGTGGGTCCACCGGCACCATCCACAAAGAAGGCTTTATGCTGCTGTTCCAGGCAAGGATTTTGGTCTTCTCCATCATCAAATCTCAGCGCTTTCCGAGTAGAGATAGAAGTTGACCGCTTCTGTTGTGCTTTGCTAGTAGTCTCAAGGACCAACTGAGGGGCCGCGGACTGCGGAATGACCTTCATTTCGCTGCAACGGGAGCCGCAGCGGACTTCTGCTTCTGTTTCCCTGAACAGGATGGCGGGCGCTGGTGCCGGAGCACAGCAGCAAGGCTTCGGTGTGATCGGCTCCAGTACGCAATTGTGGGCCCTTTTCCTGCTGCCTAATAAACATTCCTCAGCTGGAAGTCGCACAACCAGAGCGTTGGAAGCTGTAGTGCGCAGCTTGTGCGCCGCCTCTTTGGTGTCCTCGTGACCAGCTCGAGACTCAACCTCCGCTGTTGATGCCACCGGTCTTGTAGGTGGTGGAGACGACAGAATATGGTCCAACGAGTGTCTGGCAGTGGATACTGCCATCCCCTTTGGGCTGTTCTTCGTAGAGTGAGGGTAACCTTTAGATGACCCTGTCAATGGCAGTTGGGCAGGGCAATTTGATTGGCAAGACGTGTTTGAGAGTGTGTCCATCACCTTTGTGGCCAACGCCGGGATCAAGAGTGGACCTTCATCCAGTATGCCTTCATGTTCCTTCAAGAGCCGTCTCCCTGTTTGTCCAAGCAGCTCAATAAGAGCCCCACGAGTCTGTTGTTGACTGGAGCAGTGATGGTCCAGCACCGCGACGACAGCTTTAAAGATCTTTGGAATAATCGTTGCATTGTCGCTGCGCGCGGCAGGATCACCTTGTTCAGGGCCTTCAGCTACGGAGGATTGCGCTACGTGCCAGTGAAGGGCCTCCGAGAACATCGCCAGGGCCCCCTGATGACTGATAAGCTCTGCACATCGACTGTTGGGGGAATGGGATCTTAGTTGATAGAGTAGCTGAAGAGGCAAAGGCACATCTACTAGTAGGAAGGCCAGAAATGACAGGCTTTTTTACAAAATAGATCTCGAAGTGAGCTGCAAAGGTCTAGATCGCCTTATTGCTGCCTCTGTACCTTAAGAACAGCTCCACAAATTGCCTGAAAAGATCTAGAAACTTGACATCCTCGGGCTTATGTTGCGCAGCTACAGCCATAATGTGGAAGTCCTGTGCTCTCTGGAGCTCTTGGGCATGCAATCGCGGTGGTGACTGCTTCGGTGGCCCAGAAGTCTGCAATCCCCCGGCCAGTGCGAACCCTATTAGCAGCGGACGATAGATGAAGTGACCACATAAGTGTGAGCGCGGAGAGAGAAACAGATAGAGCGCCAAGACAACACCCCGGAATGAAATGAGGAACCATGGTGGAACAACTGGAACAACTGGGATCTCCATCACTGCCTTCCCGTCGGGCATTATCGCTTACCATTTGAGAGTCGTGGCTCTTCACTCGGCACTTGAAACGAGAAGTTGTTGCCCATGGCCCTCGGAGTTAACCTGCTGCCTTCTTGCTGCTGTATATCTCGAGAATGACGCCATGATGGCATCGCAGCATGTGAGCGCAAGGAACATGGTTGAAAGCCAGTGCGGTTCCCTCGCTGGTAGCAACTTCGTGTGTGGCGGTGGTTGTGCTGGGTGTCAAAGAGAGGGAAGCATGTCCATGCAGAGGAGAGGATGTCTCCATTGTGACCGGGAGCAGCTTTGATGCCATCAACGCAGCAGGTAAGGGACAGGAGCCAAGAGTTAGCCCAAAGACATCTCAGAAGTGATCATGCTGAGCGGACTTACAGGCCGGGCAGAAGAGGCAAGGTGAGATTCACCGTCACGAAACGGGGGCGCGTGAGCAGCCGCGGCGAGGAGGAGCGCCATGCTTATAGTTCCTTGACCCCTATCTTGTGCGCTTTGAGATAATCCGATCGCCTTCGTACGGTTCTCGCTGTTGCTGCTAAATAGTCCAGCATTCGTCGACAGCCGAGCCCCAGAGCCTCCTGTCGCCACGTAGAAGAAAGAAAGATGGAAGCAGGAAAGTGATATCAAGTCAGTGCTAGTGGCTCGAAGAGAGGGGGAAGAGGGTTCGAAAGAAAAGAAATGGGGAGCTCTACTATCAAGGACTGCGCACCAAGTACTCGACTATCAAAAGCGCCGAAGGGTCCTGGGGGGCCCTGCTGGCCCACACCTAGAGAGCTGTGAGCAGTGCAAACCCCAGATGAGCCGACGGCATACTTCCTGCAGCCCTTGACCGCAGAGCAGCGTGGCTGGTGCTTGTTCCCGCCGTGCTTGAAACAGAAGCCGCTCTGCTTGAAGTCAAACTTCTCGCAGCCGGGCCGTCGACACTTAGGATAGACATCCCGGGCCCCGTGCTTCCAGCAAAGCCTATGAAGTAATGGGGAAATGAGAAATCCTAACTTCGGGGCAAAAGTGACGTATAGGACAGTTAGCGCAACAGAACAGGGTCAGAGCAGTAGCTTTAGAGAGTACTGAAGGGAAGGGAAGGTCCTACCGTTCTCTGACAGAGCTCCCTCGGCATCCAGGGCGTGAACACTTGCCCATTATGATGATAACTCTTTTTTTCGTATTCTGATAGACGTAAGAGGTTGAATGGTTGCTAACAGTCTCAGGTCAGGCAAAGCATTGCGTCAAGAGAATGACAGCAGATCCAATGTTTCAATAAATGGAAGGGGAAAGAGGTGCAAAAGAAGCGAGAGAAGCCAGTGTGGAGGTTGCTTGCTTCAGTTGGGAGGATGGTCGCCGGTTTGGTTGTGGCCACGATCTTGGAAATTGGAGAATGAGAGAAGAATGAGCAAGGAAACTGCATGAAAGGACAAGATTGAGGGATATGTTGCCCCTTTTTGCTATCTCCGCTCTCTTCCTGCTGATGAGTTCCACTATCTTCTTATGCCTCCTTGTACCGGTAGGAAATGCTGGAAGGTGGTATGCTGAACGACATCTCTCGTTGTCTAACAGTCAAAGACGTTGGCCAGTGCCTCAGTCAGTCACGACGCTTTCTTCCCACCAGCTGCTGGCGTTCAGCGTCTCTCTCTCTCTCACACTCATGGCTAGGCATCTCACTCGCCGTCTATTCCTCTTACATAGGACTCAGAAACAGCTCTTAGGTACTTGAAAGCCAGCCCCAGTCCGCTACCTGCCACTACCTACATACTAATTCTTCTTGGCCCGATCGCCGAAGCTTAGAGGCTGAACGCGGCTGCGGTGAGGAGAGGTGCTTTGCCTGGTCGTCCAGAGCATCTGCTGGACAGAGAGGAAGAAGTTGGAATAGCCAATAGGACAGCAGCATGGACGAGGCTGGTGCAGAAGAAAAGAAGTTAACAATAAGCATAAGGAGTGCAGCATAGATGGAATGCTGACGAGTGGAGGGGAGAGTGGGGGAACAATGAGAAGAGAGAGAGAGAGCAGCAGTGGTGATGACTTGCCCACAGTCGGTGGCCACAGGATGAGGACAGGCTGCCACAAGGTGGGCAGTACCCCACGAAGGAGGCAGCGAAACATGGTGGCGAGGGACTTGAGGGGCAACATTCTATGATTCGTCGTCCGTGCTTTGGCTCTTGCCCAACTGGACCTAGCACCAGGCAGGACAAAATTGCCACCTTTACCCTTCATCACAGCTGCTGCCAAAGCTCATTGCCAAAGTTCAAAGGAAGCACCACGACTCTGCTCTTCGGCTTCTCCTCCTTCATAGAGGTTGTTGGAGAGTCCTCTCCTTGGATGGCATACAGTAGATCTAAATAAGCGTTGCCCGTCTTCTTAACTGCGACTACTCTTCTTATATGTGATAGCAACAGTATCATGACGTCCGGCCACCTGCTTATTAGGTGTGTTCTAGGACGGTAGGCAATAGTAGCTGGTAGGACAAGGCAGCAAACTCTTCTCTCTTGCGCGGGAGTGGAGCACAGGGGCCTGGTGCGCCCATCTTCTGTGCCTTTATTCCTCTTTATTGCCGCGTTCTTGCCAGTCCTTCCATAAGGGAAAGGAGGACGGACTCAACTTGATGGCTCAATTTTTCCTCGTCCAACATGGAATCAAAACTCCTAACTTTTGCCTTGCAGTGCCTGTACCTTTCCGTGTTGCTTGTCATGATTCTTCTTTCTCTCCTAGCACTTATAAACAAGGAGGAGCGAGGGGTGCAGTTGACCCATGGAATTTGTTCTCCTTGCCTGGCTCCGTTATCCTTGGCAGCTATTCTTGTCAACCTCGCTATGTCTGCCTCCAACCTTAGCTATGCACTTCGTCTGTCTTCTGTCCTCCAATGATGATTACCTCTTACTCTGTTCCTCCGCCATGCAATGTCAAGGTCCTTCTACTTGCAAGCTTGACGCCCCACCGATCCAATGTTGTGTCAACAAGGGCAACATTCTCCAATCAACTAGAACTTCTCCATGGTTCTGCCCTTTCTTTATTACAGAAAGTTGCCACTTCGCAGATTCTTAACCTTGCATGTTTATTTTGGAGTTTTCAGTGTCTTGAATACAATAATAATACACCTAGGACCAACTAGGAATGACAGGCCACCAGGTTCGAGGTTGGGCTGTGGAAGCTGGTGGCAACCGCTCTAATAATCCGCGAGCAGTCATTGGTGTCTGGCCAAACATCAAGAAGGTGTACCCAATTGATACATATACATATAGTTCTATGTGTTCATAGAGTGTCAGAGCTTCGGCTGGACGCGGAACCAGAGATCTATGATGCAGGTTATTTATTATTACTCTACTCGTACCAAGAAGCAATGGGTGGGTTAGTAGACCCCAAAGCTGGCGGTTGTGGGGAAAAGAATGGCGCTACCTTGCAGTTGGGAACAACTGTGCTCCTGGTGCTACCTTTATCATAGGTAGAAATGCCTTGGAACAGGGGACAACAGGAAGAAGGGGGCCGCCGACGGCTAGCACAGTCCAACTCATCATTCAGTACCTGCAAACGAAGTCCAACCAATGTTCTACTACCAGCAACAAGGAGACAACAAGGAACAAGAAGGACGACATGCTGTTGTGGCGTGGACATGGTAACTACGTAGGGTAGACACACGTTAGAATTGTAAGCTCTGGGCATGGACGGCCCAGCCCTCCTATTTCATAATAGTAGTTCTGTACAGTACCTGTAAAATTGCCTATAGACAGTTATTATGTCAAAAGACATGGTTGTCTAAGGCAAGACAACAAGGAGAAGTGCTGTCTTGGAAAAAAAGAAGCGATAAGATTGACTTCGATAAAGTTGCAGCGGTCACCAGCCAAATAGTTCTTGCATAATTAAGGGTGCTGGTGGTGATCTCTCCTCCTTCCTGCTGTCCTCTGTTTTTGTGACCAGACAGGTTTCTCTTCCAATTCCGTTGCATGCCTCCGTCTCTACTACTTGGTAGAATACTACTACGACTCCCTGTGAATGACAGGAGGTTATGTGGAACTGTCCAAAGAGCAGAACGTCAGGTAGGGTAGCGAACAGTGGTGAAAGAGGCTATCAAACCTTCTTTCCCGTTGGTCAGCAGCAGTAGTGATCCCTACTCACTCTTGTTGCCCAGCAGCAGAACCCCCTCCACCTTAAATGGCAGGCCCCAAACCAAATGGAGTTGCAACAGCGACATAAGGATCGGCAAAAGGACGACAATTGAAGGAACAAATAGCAAAAAGAACTGGCTCTCCTTATCCTGCGTGACCTGCACAATAACGTCGGCAGTTCTCCCTACTACGCTCCGAAAGAGTGACTGGGCTGAATAACTGGGAAGAGGAGAGAGAACAAGCCTCAAGGCGCCCACTATTACTTCTGGAGGCCAACAGTTGTGGCGTACTGCTTGCGTGCACTAGACTATCTGTTATTGTGCTGCTGTTATCTCCCGCCACTGAGGTTGCATGGCTGCGCAACAACTCTCTTTCCTTTCCTTTCCCTTTCTTCCCAGTCTTCACCTAGCACAAGGTTCCGTCCTACTTCCTACCTACAGCCAATCCTCATGATATCAGGCCGCTGAGTTATCGGAACTGGCTTGGGGCATAGGGTCATCAGTTGACTGATGACGTAAGCGGATGGAGGAGAGGGAAGACGATGGCAATGTGGTCAACAAGGAGTAGATCAAACCTGCTACTGCTTTCTGTTGATCTTCATTGAACTTATCTGTTTCTGATGTCTATTAGTGGTACGTCATTTGATCCTACTACGCTTCATTCACGAACAATGCAGCATCAATGTGGACGCCATAGTCTCCCTAATCTACCAAATAAGTGGGAGGATATACCTTGCCATCACACAAAGACAGTCCATTGATATGCCGCTGCTCTCCTGCACTTTTAGCACTTATAAAGGGCCTTACTGTTGCTCGTTGAGATGGCCAAAGCTGATGTTTCTTCTACACAATGCTATTGGGACCCGTTAAGTTCAGCAGCAATGACGAGAAGCACGCCCTCTCTCTGCTCCATACATTTTTACCAGGCCTATGGAAGAAAGAAAAAAACGGTCTGTAGAAGCTCACCACCAGGGTTCATGGAAAACGTAGCCCGTTTTGCCATTGTTATATATACTCGCTAGCGACTTCGTCCATCTAGCCAGTGAGTAAGGAGGGAGGCAGAAGCTTCAAGCTGCTGAGGGCTTTCAGAGCTAGGCGGCAGCTTATACTACCTTAACGATGTGACGCTTGTCTTAACTCGCTATTTTGACTTTCTGTCATCTCTTTATAAGCTGCCGCCTTAGAGGAGGATCACCAGAGCAAATCTCAAGACAAAAAGGAAAGCGAGAGTGATCGCAGCCGCAACATCTGCCCTCACTGCAGCCATCAGGGAGCACTCCGCAGTGAGCATAGCACTGATATAGCGGGAACTTCTGGTTGGAACTTTTCACTTGTTATTCAACACTATCATCACTATTGTTATTGCAATGTCGAATCAGCTAGATATTTTTTTTTCCTTTCTGAGGAGGTTGGAGAAAAGAGCGCTGATAAAGAGACTATACGTCGTAGCTTTAGTTGTCTCTTTTTCTCCATCATCTTCGTTCTTTCGTTCTCTACTCTGACTTCTTCTTCTCTGGTCCGTCTCCTGAGTATAGGAATGAACAAAACTCCTCCTCCGAGTCACTCCTGATGATAAGTGGACCATGGCTCGATAGTAAAGGGCCATCATCCGAGAAAATGGTCAACAGGCCAGCGTTTATGATCAGGAGTATGAAGAAGATAGAGCTGAAGAGAAGAAACCAAGGCTTTGAAGCTCTTGTTGTCCCTTCTTCTTCCCCTCTTCTTCTGCTGCTGTTCTTCCTTCTTCCTCCCTTTTTCTTTTTACTCCTTTTTCTTCTCCTCCTTCTTTTTCTCCTCCTCCACCTACATAGTACTAGTACTTTTATTATCCAGTTTTAAGAATTAAAGAAGTACTACAAATCTCTAC
>FLMG01000505.1:15808-77705 GCA_900088475.1 Hyphochytrium catenoides
TGGGATAACACGTCACCGCTCGCCTACCGAATCTGTGAAGTGAGCCTCTGATATTCTGATAGGGACTGGGTGAATGCTCCTTGTAAGTTGACATCTGGACGCTCCAACGTTGTCAGCAGCTCCTAGAGCGTCAGGAGGCAGCACAGAATTGGTGGTACCGTAGAACAAATAAAGAATGACGGTTAATTGTTTGTCATTAGCAGCCTATCTTGTTGAGCTCTGCAACTACCTTAAGTGAAGTCTCGGCTGCAGCAACCTTTTCCTTCATGTCCACCGAGCATGAGAAGGAGTTCGAATACTCCGAGTAATATGCTCGGACAGTGTCAAAGATCTCAGACTTAACGCTATTGATGCGGTTGTGAACTATCCCTAATCGCTCTGCGACCTGGTGAACAGTTCCTGGAGCGGTACCCTCAGGTCGGGTCATCCTGAAAATTGGTTTGTCTCGAATGAGATTGTACAGGGCTAATGGGAGCCTCCGCTTCTCTGAGCTATGGATTACTGGGGGGTTAATGCTAAGACTCACACCGGCACTAGTCCCGCGGCAGTCGACAGGCGCTACGGTCCCAGACAGACGAGACTATCGTTATAAACAAAAGCTCAGAAGCAGAGATCAGAGATCATATCATCAGTCGTTCATCAAAGAAATCAGATGACGGCCACCCCGCAAAGCTGGCACTTTGCCTTCTCGCGCCAGTTCGCGTTCAAAAAAAGTCTACCAATTCGCATTGCAGTCCCAGTCAGAAATAAAGCAGTCCGAACTAAACCTTATTCCCGTCAAACCATCATTCGATTCTTGAGAGAGGGTGTATTAGCCGCTAACGCGCCTAGTAGCTTATCCTTTACGTGACATCTCAGAGATCTTCATGAGCCAATGGCATCAACACAGCTTCTTCTTTCTTCGCTGCATCCGATCGCGAGGTGATAGGCAACACAACGAAGCACGACCTTTCCTAGTTTTTATGGACTTACTGATGGTATAGCGCCAGATCGGGTGGGCCAGTGTCGCAAGCCAGGGATTACCCAGACATATGAAGTTTGGAGATTAATGATGGTTGAGCGCTGGCCCATCTCCTTTTGGTACAGCAAGAGCAGCAGCCGGGGATGACCTGGTCGGAGTTTTGCTATCTCTACACCGCGAGAGATGGATGAGGGCTCATTGCACTCCTTTAAGGCACAGTCGACAAGATTCATCCTTCACATAGGTAGGTATACTGTCTCTCTTACTTTTACCCACACAAAGTGCTAGCGTCGACTAACGCCACTCCTGGAAACTAACTCATACCTCCTTTTATCAAGATTTGGACTGCTTCTATTGCCAAGTAGAAGCGAAGAGACTGAAAATTCCGCCTGAAGTACCCTTAGCAGTTCAGCAATGGCAAGGTAAGAAAGTGCACAGGTCATGGTCTACTTCGGCTTCTCGTTTATATCTAAAGGGTGACGACTTTGATGTTAGGGCTAATCGCGGTCAACTACGCAGCGAAAGAAAAGGGCATTCGAAGGTTCACAAAGGTGGAGGAAGCTCAACAGCTCTGCCCAGAGCTTGTGCTTGTACGTAGCCACAGAGTCGTAGCTCCCGATGTCAATGGCTATCCTGGCGAACACCTCGGCTATCCTCCTGGATGTGCCTTAATGGTAATCTGTTGGTCTCCTTCTTTTTGCGAACTGTTGAAGGTACATGTAGAGGTGGTGACCACAGAAGGGCTGCTTGAAGATGCAGAGAGTCCTGAGAAGGGCCTCCACAAAGCCTCCTTGAGACGATATAGAGAGGCCAGCAATGAGATATTTGACATATTTCAGCGCTTTTCGCCTCTTTGTGAGAGAGCTTCCATTGACGAAGCTTATTTAGACGTCACAGAGCTAGTATTGGAAAGAGCGCAGCAGGTGGGTTCCCATGCCGTCCACCTGTTAAAGTTGTCTGAGTCCATCTTGCACCTTTTTGCCGGTTGTCTTTTCTGGTATGCTCTATTACTATCCATGCAGCCGCACTTTTTGAGGACAGTACTACCGCTCTTTTGGTCTCATTATCTCTCCAAAGTTTCTTTCAGACATCAAGTCATTGCTCTTTCGTTAGAACTGCTGGAAGCCTATCGCTAAGCGCTCCGCCTGCACATCCCTCGCTACTACTTGTCTCTATCACTGGCTGACGCGCACCTCGTGCGGATGCTGGTAGTATGAACCTTCAGGTCTGCTATCATCACCTTCCGATCAGATCGTGTACGGTGGTAAACTAGACTTCAATAGCGAGATGGATCACCTTCTGGCTTTGGCTGGAGAGATTAGTAAAGAGATTCGAGAGACAGTATTTCGAGAGCTTGGATACACATGCTCCGCCGGCATAGCCCATAACAAAATGCTTGCAAAGATTGCGTCTCCGATGAATAAGCCGAACAAGCAGACAGTAGTCCCTCTTAAATATGTAAAGGAGCTGATGGAGCAGCTTCCCTTTCGCAACATCAGGTAAAGTTCTCTTCTTCCCTCTTGCTATACTCTTGTTCGCCCGTACCTATGCCCACTGCTTTCGCTTTTCGGTTCCTCGCTTGATCATAAGTCTCGTCTCTTCTCCCAGGTTGTCTCAGCTCAGAGCGACTACATCTAAAAGGCCGCCAAGTTGGTTTTTTCTCCTAAAGCCTCTTGCTGTCCCTACTCTTCAAAGGGAATATGAAAGAGGAACATGTCAGGCTCAGCTCTCACGGACCGTCCTTATCCTTTCACCTTCTCCTCCAGGGGCCTTGGCGGAAAGCTGGGGACGTCGTTAGAGAAGCAGAATGTCGGTTCGACAGCAGGAGACATCAGCCGGTGGGGTTTGAACAATCTGCGCAGAGTGTTTGGAGACAAAACAGGTAAGGTTTTTTTTCCCGAGGCAATGTGAGCTACTCTAAAGTTTACGGTTGAAGGCACATACTTCGTGCCAGCAGCATGGGCAGTAAAAGCCCTATGATGGAAGGTTGTTAGATTATTTACTAAGGTTGTTGTGAATAGCAGTGTCTACACCTTCCACTCATTTCTCCAATGCCTTGGTCCTCCGTTTCACTATAAGCTTTCCATCCACTTCGCTAACCAAACTTTTCTGTTTTCTACGACGGCCCCTTCAGGTACCTTTATCTACCGCAAGTGTCTCGGGCTGGATGATGATGCCGTGGTGTGCAAGGACAAGCCTAAATCTATTCTTGCAGCCAAGTCTTTTTCAGCAACTAACACCTACGAGGAACTGGAAAGTTGGGTTCACGTCCTTACCACAGAAATGGAAGCTCGGCTAAAAAAGGATCATGATGCTTACCATAGGACACCTCGAACCTTTGTGGCTCACTTCCGAAAGCTCTATACAAAGTCAAGATCGCATAGCTGCCCTATGCCACGGAAGACAGACAAAAAGGACCTTACGGAGACAACCTTGAAACTCTTGAAGAGCATTCCTCCCACTGACCTCTTCCCTTGCGTCCACATCTCCATCTCTGTCACCTCCTTTGTGGAGGTAGACGAGAAATCTGCCATCACCACTTTCTTCTCGAAAGATACCAACCCTTGCCCAAGCATTACTCCCCCGAAGCCCTTTCACTCTAGGGACGGCGAGACCCAGACAAAAAGCAAGAAACCGCGAATTGAAAGCTTTTTCTTGAAGGGAAATAGCCGGGACCTGGAGAAGCTGCCCGTAGTTCGTCCTACAGAACTCCGATCGCCTTTTGAAGAAAATGACGCCACTTCAGCAACTTCTTCGTGCGGTGTCTCCGGCTCTTCCTCCGCATCTCTCCTCGACAATTCGGCACCTTCTTCTATGTCGACTATTAAATGCTCAGATTGTGGCGCAGAGCTGGAGATCTTGTTGGCACAAGAGCATGCAGATTTTCACTTCGCGATGAATCTTTCCAAATCTATGAATCAGAACAACTCGACTTCAGGTAGACCTCCCCAGGGCCTGCAGCCTCTTATTACGTTCCCCTTGCGGGCGGATGGGTAGAGTTCCCTTTGCGTATAGCTTGTGTCACCGTCTTTTCGCGTTGGGCTCTCCATAGTCTGCTCACCCCAGATTCCTAACAACCTTTTTCTTCAGAACATAACAAAGTTAGTCCTAGCGCCGATGCTCAGCGCAGCCAGAAGACCCAGAGCAAACCGAAAGGCATCAAAGCATTCTTCGCCAGAGCTTCCAGTGGTGAGAGACATGCCAGTTTGTCCCTGTGTATGGTCTAAGTTGAACCTCCACTCTCTAGACTGAGACGCTATGGTGAAGATCTGCGTGGGAGAGGATAGATAGTCCTTTGGCAATGGTCATCGTCTCAATGCTGGCGGAGGCGCTTGGACGTTGCGGCAACTTGCTAAGCTAGTCTACGGATGGAAGAAGCTTAATTACTATCGACAGGATCCGGCAACTTCTTCTTTGAACCTGTCAGTCGTCGCCTGACATTGTCACTCTGGGCGGGCGGAAGCAACACAGGGTGCGCCATGGCTTTCAGGCAGTAGGACAAGGACGGGCGCATATGGCCTTGAATCCGAGGTGCAATATATTAGATTAGGACGACGTCAAATTCTCTCACTCGTCTGGTGAAGTGCAAAGCACTAAGATCGCACAGGAGAAACCTCCTAAACTGTTTTAGCCATGTTTACCATTCGATGTTTTTTCTAAGAAAAGGATGTATGATACATTAATAACAATATTGCTCACTGAGCTTTACGCGCCCATGCGATTCTCTACATAAGTCTTCACACCTTCCACGCACATTGCCTGCTTCCACTTCATGAAGTTGCCAGCCCAGCTTGGAACTAAGCTTTGCTGTGAAGAGGGAAATGATAGGAGTCAGATGGTTCTATTTACTCAGCGGCATTAGTAACGAAGACAGTGCGCTAGTGTAACATGCAGCTGTATCATTGGACTAGTAGCGCATCCCTCTTAAGTCAGAGGAAACAGACTAACAGAGGGAAAAGGGACATCAGGGAAGGGTCAGAGAAGATTGTAGACGAGTCCCGTTACACATACAGTACGACACAGAACGAACGTAAGACTGTACCTTGGGGTCCGTCTGCAGCACAAAGACTATCTCGGTATGTGCTTTGTTGGTTTCGGCTGGATGGATATAGAAGCCGCTGAGAGGCACATGCCCTCGAATAAGGTTCGGGTTCTGAACAATGTCCTCGCGGTTTATTGACTGGTGAGGGAAACACAGGAGAGGGTGGAGTGGATGAAAAACCGAACGGCGGCACATCGACGTATCCATGACCACAACGGACGGCAGGGAGCGTTCGGAGGTAAGGGATATAGAGAGGCGATCATTAGCTAGGCAAAAACCCTTGTGGCACAGAATTGCCAAGAGAATATAAAGCCAGAAAGTTCGCTAACCTGGCCGAAGACTGCGTAGCTTCCTCTTCCCGTCACATCCTTCTCCTTACATTGCAGAAATAGGAGATCCCTAATACGTGATAATATGAAAGAGCAGGTTGATTACTGATAAGCTTTCACCACTCCCGCAGCATGAGGATGACAAGCAGAAGTAGTAAAGAGGAACAAACCTCTTTTAGTAGGACACTATCCTAGAGAAAGAGGGTGAACATTCAAGTATGGTGCCATAGAAAGGTAAAGAAGGACCCATCCATTACCTATCCTTCATGAAAGGTGAGGGCGACTCCAGTACGTAGTGAACAATGCTCATCATCTCGTCTATACTCTCAACCACGGAGGCTGACACGGTCATCGGATCCCACCGAGGGCGCACACTAACATCTGCAACTGTGTGGTAGACGTCTCGCGATGAGGCCTTAATGATGCCCCATCCTCTGAAGAGAATCATGTTAGCTATTTGGAAAAAGAAATGGAGGGCAGCAGCAACAGAGCAGCTGAACATTATTGCGGACTTGTAGGTGAGGAAGTGTTGGCTATGAGACTAAGCAGATTAGAGGTGCCCCCCCCTCCCCCGCAAAAAAAGAAAGCACGAAAGGGCACTGCGCAAGTACGCAGTGTTGGACCAGGGAATAAGGGCGGAACGGCAAACAAGACTGTGAAATAGAACTTGACATACAGAGAGGACTAAAGCCATTTTTACAGAAAAGTTAATGCACGCGGTGGAGTGTAGGAGTGTGGGGAGGGAGTCACGACGACAAAGGTGCGGGCCAATGACAACATCGGGCGTACCTCACGACGACCGTCCCATCTTCGGCATCTTTAAAACGTGAAACAACCATTTCATTGTGCGCCTTCCAGAACTTCCAGCCGTTAAGCTGCTCGACTTGCCGTCCATCCGGACCTCGCATGCTTGCACCCTCCACCAAGCCCATCAGCTTTGTAAGACCACGCCGTGACATCTACGAGAGGCAGTTTGACATCCAGCTTAGAGACATATTCGAAATGGGCGCAGAGATCTAACAAAGAGAAGCACAGTTTGCCAATCTCAGGTAAAGGAGTTCAGCAACAGCAGCGTTTATTCCGCAACAATTTCAATGCAGCCACCGTCGTCCAAGATGCACGTGACGATGCAGAGAGGGCATTGTCAAGATAGGTAATGGCGAAGCCCCATCTAACGAAAGGAAGGAAACACTAACCTGTGAGTAGAACGCTTGAACGAAGACGTTGGGTTGACTCTTCCCGTCAGATAGTTTTCTATCAAACGATCGTCCAGACGAGGTAAGATCTCGGTCCCCAAAGTCGACACCGTTGACATGGAGACTGTCTTCTGGTGGGGCTGCCATCATCAAACTACCGCGATTGGATAAGTCCGCTCCAATGCTTGATATTAAACGTTGCTGTGATGTAAGAGATGATCATGAGGGCGAAAGCGAGATTTGAATGAGCTAAAGGTTTGTTGAAGAGACAATAGGTCCAAGGGATCTCCAGACAACGAGGAGTTTGTGCCACAAGGCTTCATACCTCTGGTCTTCTACCTCTTCTGCTCGTCATAACCATGCTTCCCCTATTAGAGTGTTCAAACCCATGGGATGGACCGATACGCTGTCATCAACGAGAACCTCCGTTAGCGATGCCACCCTCGAGTATATAGAAGGTGTCGAGTTTTCTAATCACGACCCACGATCGCTCAATAAGAATTAAGTCAACGGGTTCTCACCCTACTGTCTGTGTCTGGGATGCTGTCGGTGGACTTTCCACCGAAATCTAGAAGCTCCTGCAGTGACTTAGTCGCCGCAGTCTCAACTAGATCCCTGGTAGATTCTAATAAGCTAAAGTCCTCTCCTCCTCCAACACGGGGCGAGCTTGCACTACTCCCGGGGCTATTCCTGCAAGCAAATGCAAAGAAGCGAACAAGTCAGTCACCTTGGAGTTGGGCAGATAGAGCCAGGCAGGACAAAATGGAGTGACCAGTGAGGTTCACACTGCTAAGTCTTTAAAGTTAGCGGACAAATAGTAACCACCGATAAAGTGCAAGAATAGCAAGGGAATTGGAAGGCCCTCCACAATAAATCTGCAGGTGTACAGAGTGCAACGTAGCATGATGCCACGCGAGAAATGTCCTGGCGAAGATAGGTGATACTCAACAGTGCAGGACAAAGATGATGAGGGTGGAGCACAAGTAACTCCTACCGTTTCCCCCTATGGTCACCCTCCTCGGGCCTGCCTGAAACGTGAGCGGCCGAAGATGAGGAGGCCGAATGCGTTCGCCGCTTCGCGCTGCAGAAAGGAGTCTATTAGAGCCAAAGCTTGGGCCTAACATTTCTATACATGTACGAATGTCCGAAGGACAGTTTAACAATCAGGGCATGGATAAACTCAAAGGGCACTTTCCGACAAAAGGAGATAGAGGGGAGCTAACATCTCGCTGTTCTTACCTCTTCTGCGTAATCCCGGCATTGGGACTCTTTTCGATTGACGAAGTCTTAGGCCTATTTGCTGGAGAATGTGCCGGAGTAGAATATGCGCTGTACGATAAGAATGGAACGAGTAGCGTAAGCTACATAGATTAGGTAACGTCCAAACAAAGGGCAAGCGAACTGAGCCTGAGCAGATGGCAACTACAAAAGATAGACGTAAGGAGAGTTTATATACCTCCGCGAGCCGAGCGATGTGGGGCTCTTTTCTGGACCGCTTTTGAGCCTGCTAGCCGGTGACTGGGCTGGGCTGGGGTGCGCGCTGTTGTTGGAGAAGTACACATGATTATAAAGAGAACTAGCGGCATTTTGGAATGGGGCAAAGTGAAGCGCAAACTGGTGGCCAAATGCCTACAAGCATGGACGTCTTGAGACCTAAAAGCAAGAACGACGGCCATCAGAAATGATACCTTCGAGGATGGTGGTGTGCCTGTGGCGTGCGAGGTGCACCTTCCTTGATACTGGGCGACATATCCAGACTTTTGGGCACGCTGTTGGCTGTCTTATACGTGGCACTTGAAGAGGTTGAAGGAGAGTACTTGTCGCCAGGAATTGTTCCTCCTGCTGCTGCGAGGGTCCTCTCCGAGTTTATCCGTTCTGCGCGCCGCCGGGCGAGGCGACGTCTTAAAAGCCGCCGGACGGTCGACATGACAAAGACCTAAAGGCAGACAAAATAAGAACGAGACTTGAATAGACAACACAAAGTGCTGCATCTCCAATCAGCAGACGTGCAGCAGACGTGATTCTTAGGAAAAAAATACTCTTCAAAGGAAGTGAAGCACTCGTAAAGTCGCCTATGCGACCCACTGCCAGATGCCGCTTGGCCGACCGCGGGCTTGAAGGCTGAGCTCACAGCAGATGCGCAGTTCCTCACCGGTGTGGATGCTTCTAAATGCGTTTTGACTAGCTCAATGTTCCCTCTAACAGCCTCTTGGATGGTTGACGTCGCCTGAGCGATCTCTGGGCTGCTGGTAACCTGCTTGTGGCGGAACTGGACGGAAATATCCAGATTCTCCTTACCGCTGAGATTCTTCTGTCGCTCTAAAGAGGCCAAACAATAAAGATACCCGCAGAAGTGTCTTAGGCGTTCCAAATGGATATGGCTTTGAAGAGAAAAGGAGGTAGTGCACGGACCACGGAGTTCCGTTTCCTTCTCAGCGGAAGGTAGCAGCACAGCAGAACTTAGCAACGCAAGGGAGAAGAGTAGGAAACTATCACATGACCACCATCGAAATGATCGTAGAAGATGCGGAGAGACCCGATTAAGAATAAGCTGGTCTGCAATTTATACCTTTCTCTTCTTCCTCGTCATCACTGAGGGTAAGTTCTGTCAGCCGTACATCTAGATGTGCACTCCGAGCTAATGAGGCGCTGCGAAGAGAGATAACATAGACTTAGCGCGAGGTTAAGAAGTAAGTGGATTCGATGGAGATTGGCCAGAACATGATGCTCACAGAGCTGTTTTGTGGGTCGCTGGGGAGCTCATAGAATGTAGAGCCAATAAAAGAGTACCACAAGGTTGCAGGAGGCTGCTGCAATGCGATGGAGAGCAAGGAATTGTTTTCAGCACACACCTTTTGTTTACGTCGCATATATTGTCATAGAAGTTGAGGACAACAGGATAATTCTTTCTGATGAAGCTATTGAAGTGCTCCATGAAAGGCTCTTTTGCACCGAATAGCACGTTATTTGCCTATGAACAACGTATCAGGGCCATAAGAGAGTTATTAGGCCCAAGAAGTGGTCAAAATGGCAACAGGTAGCCAAGGATACGCTTCCCAGCAAACTCAGTCCGGGCGGCCAAGGTAAGACTAACAGTAGAAAGCAGCCCAGTCCGAGCACAAGAGGTAGTAAGAACAAAGTATGGGGCCTTCAGAACCGTCAAGTACCAGATTTTGTAACATCTTCGCGACGAGCATGAGCGCTCGCCTATGTCCAGCACTAAGCACGGTTTGTTTGTGCACCAGGCCAAACTTTTGCGGTATCACGATCACTGGACAGACAAAGCGGAGGAAAAAGACCACGCCCACTGCATTCTCGCCACTAGAGTCAAACCTAGAGATAGAGCATACAAGGAACAAATGAGCACAGGTGCTAAACTGATGGGAAAGAGAAAAGAGAGGCCAGAACAGGTCATGCTAGCACAACAGTGAATAAGTCAGTGATTCAGAGCTTCGTGCCATTATGACCTAGGGACAGCGCTGCACGGACCCCAGGGGAGGATCGAAGCCAAATGGAGAAGACAAAGCCGAAGAATTTAATTTGCATCTTACTTGGCTGATGCCCTCTTGCGTACTTGCTCCGACAGCTGACGCAGGGTACTTGGGCAGAACTCTGCGGAATCTAGGATACTGTAAGGGAAGGAGTCAGAGAATATAACATGTCTCACGAATGTCCTTCAACAGCCATGAGGTCACTTGGTAGTAGAATAGAACTGGTGGCAAAGAAGTCCCAGACCAATAGGACCTAGACATTCAAGAGCACAGCCAGACCCAGCTTGGCGTCCCACCTTTTAAGAAAGTCCCGAGCTGCTGTCAGAAGACGTTCCCGATTTTCTTTGAGATCCTCGCCAGGTCCCAAACGATCGGGATCGACCTATAGGGAAGGGAAGCGGGAGAGAGCCTTTATTAGAAGAAAAGGAGCTCAAGTGACCAAGGAGAGAGGAAGCAGAAAGGGGCACAGATCATGTTTCCGATAGAGGTAGAGGAGAGAGACGAGAGATAAAGCAGGCAGGATGCAGGACGAAAGAGAAGTATGGGAAGTAAGGCCATCCAAACCTACCTCAAAGGATCCTGTCTGCTCCAGAATTCTAACCACGGGATCGCGCAGCATCTCCAGGAGGTAAGCATGCCCAACCGCATGGGAAAAAGCACCAATCACCTGTGTAAAGCAAAGTGGGTTTTCTTGCCGAATGCCTCTCTTCTATCGTCTCTCTTCTACGGGAACAACCCTTTGCCCCTCTTCTTGTCTCTTCGCGTTAGCCCATCCTTCAGAAACCCCCAGATTTTCTAAGGTTGCCGCTCACCTTAGAAGACAAAGTGTTGGACCTAAGAAATCCTGAGGCCTGGTCTGACTCTCCAAGTTCGATGTCTATAATGGTCTCTACGAACTTCATCAGCCGCTTGTGGCTGTTCGAGCAGTCAAACGCCATCACAATAGACTGAGAAAGGTTTTCCATGTCCTGACGGATCTAAGAGACAGAGGTGTTTAAGCATGCCAAGTCAAGAGTTGCTTCCACTGGGCTATTAATGTCTCCTCTACTGTCAGAATATATATTTCCTTGATCGCAAAGTAGGTTATGCCAATGGTTCCAGTCCCTTATGTTTGCATTAAACTCTCCTCGTCCCACGGGTAAAAGCGAAGTCGTCCTTGTATTGTCACATACCGGAAGAACGGCCTTTAGCAGTTGAAAGTCCGGGTCGTCCACCATGCAATAAAGCAACGGTCCCTTGGAGTTCTCCTCGACTAAGTACTGGAAGGATCAATAGAGACAGAGTCTGAGCAGAACGTAACATGGAGGGAAGAGGAATGCAAATGCGTTCCTATAAGCTACTAGCAGCTGTGAATAACCATCACAGTGTCCTACGGTAAGCGTACCTTCAGACACCCTTCTGCGTTCAGATTTTCCAGCTGCTTAGCCTATACACGAGAGACAGATGTAAGGAGAAAGCGCAAGGGAGAAGAGACCATAGTGCACGCCAGAATTAAGGACATATCAGGTTGAAAGTCGATAGCGAGATCTACTATACTTCGTAAAATCATGCGCACCTGGTCTAACTCCCTCTGTCTTCGTCTCTCAGTGCGGCGCTCTGCCTCTTCTCGTCTCCTGGCCTCCTTCTGCACTTCGGTTTCTTCCTCATTTGCCTCCCCTGACTTTCCCTCCCTATATTTCTGCTTTCTCCTGTCTTTGTCGCTATTCTTCTTCTCCATCTCTTGCTTTTCCTTTTCTCCGTCCCTGGGGACAATTTAGGAGTTGTCAGGTAACAAGAGGGAACAGCTCGGAGATATTGCGGCCCCTTGAATATCAGTGATAAAAGAGACAAGGATGGACATCGTGTTATGCTAGGGTAGGGGAGAGAAGCCACTCGCTACCTCCTCTTTTGCTTATCTGCAGAGCTGTCTTTTCTTGAGAGCCTCTCGGCGGATCGGCCTGGAGGAGGACTACCGGTGCGACTCGGTCGGCTGTCTCGTGGCGTCTCTCCTGATCAGCGGTAAGTCAAATGTGAACAGGAGTGAATTCAGCACTGTAAGAAACATGACAGAGGAAGAGGAAGGAGAAAAGACTAGTAGACAAGGCGATATTCACCATGGGACGGCAGCCCAGAAGAATGAAAGAATAGACAGCGCAGCACGCCAATTCGGTGTACCGCGCTACACCGGAAGGAGAGTTATCACGGTTTGAGAGTGCGGGAGGGAAAAAACAAGCACAAGGGCTACTAAGATGACTTCCCAGTGGGCCTGAGACGGAGAAAGTATAACACCTACCATTGGCCTGCCTAGAAGAATTGGAATCCATCATCGCCCTTTCCAACATGACGCTACCCTCGTCCTTAATCTCTTCCTTGTCCCCAATGGTTAGGAAAGAGTTGAAGATTTTCGTCATTTCCTTCTTCAGGCCGTTGCCGAACAGGCCTCCTCTAGGCTTCTTCTTCTCTTTGTCCTCCATGGTGCAGAGTAAGTCTCCTACCTGACTCTGCGTATCGCTCTCGAATAGTTACGTGGAAATCAAATCATCTTGACTTTGGATAAGCGCCAAGACTCTTAAGAGCTCGACCGACAATGCTCGCAAGAGGCGACCGAGCAAGAAGGGATGGACACGCTCCGCAATAGGTTTTCGTTGCTTCTTAACCCTTTCCTGTGCTATAGCGGGAGAGCTTTCAAAAGCAGCTTCTCCTCTCTCAGCCTTCTTTCGCTAGGCTGCTCGATCTCAACAAGAGGTAGCAGTTAGCTCTTCTGACAAGAGTGCTTTGTTTGCCCTCGTTCTTTCGAGCTCTGTCTGCCGATAGTCTGAGGCTCCATACTCTTCTATTGCTTGCTGTCTGCTCCCGCACTGACCCTCAAGTCTCTACATCTGCACTGACTCCCAGCTCTCTCTCTCTCTCTCTCTCTCTGTGACGCTTTCCCTATGTCTGGCGTTATCGTCCCAACCTGATGATATTGACAAAGCCCCTTGGTGATACCTTTTCCAACTCTGTCTAGTGAGCCCTGATATGTACTCACTTAGCAGTAGTATCTAGCGCATGCTCTGTCTCGGTCTCACTGTTCCTGCCTCCTCCGTCAATGTTGGCTTTACGCGTCTAATACAGCGCCGTATTGAGAACCCTGGCCTAAGATCTACTTAAGGACTACCTAACATTATACCCAAACCTATTCTATCACAGTTTCAGTTCCAAAGCGAGCCAGAAGCCACAACCCGTACAGATTGGCTATCAGTATGGATTTCATTCAAAACTCCTCTCATCCTTCTGATTTACGGGGTCGAAAGCCATTCTTAGAACCGCTGGGTGGGTCGAGAGCCACTGGGATTCATTCAGATTCCAAACAGGTGAGGAGATACTGTCCTCCTTCATTCTGACCCTGTAAGTGGGTAGGACACCCCTCCTCCTCCCTCCTCAGACCGGTGAACTAGCAGCAGAAAACCATCATCAAGAGTTCATGGGCGTTAGTTCATCGTGTGCAGTGCATCACGCACTTCTTACACTTCACGACAAGCGAGATCACATGTGGAGATGGATGCAAGCATTCGACATGTGTTTATTGGATGAGGGCAAGCTGGCCGCCAAGAGGCGAAGAGTCCAGGCTCGTCAGCCGAAGCTGAAAAAGTCACAATATTGGATCGATAGAATGTAAGCTTTCTAGACGAGTTCAACTGGCTCTGATAATAATCTTATTGGTCTTCATGTAGGGCCGGCGGCCCGCAGTTGTTGGCCGCCTGGTCCGGGTTGCACATTGCGCCACTGCAAAGTGCACACTCATCATTGTATCTACAGTGCGGCGCCAACCTCACGATTCCATAAATAATACTCCATATATTTTTTTATAAAAATGACACTTGTATGCGATACATTGAGACCGCCACCAAAGGCCAAAGAAGACACAGCAGAACGGCAGATGAAGGACCCACCAGCAGCAACTCACCTCGTCATAACGATGCAGCAGAAGAAACGGCAGGATAGGACCGGCAAAGATCATTGATGGTAGCCAGTAAAGGAAAGGACGCCGGAGGTAGGGACAAAGACAAGCAGAGGACTGGCGGAACGAGTAAAGGTTTATAAGAAGAAACAAAAGTATGTGTAAATGATGCAGACAACAGAAGAATCAAATAGCAAAGTAAAGAGCTTTTAGTGATGAGTCCGGAAGTTGAACGCGGCAAGGCCGTAAAGGTCCGCCTGCAACTTTCCCTATTATTACCATGGCAAGATACAAGTCAACGAAGCCAGCCTTATCTGACTCAACTAGTAGTAGATGTTTCCAAAAGTAGACTGCCAGCTGCTGCCTCAGATGGTGTTTGTTGTGCAGCAGAAGGACCCGGACGGATAGGCCAGTACAACGAGTTGTTTATGCCGCATGCTGACGAGGTCGAAGAGACGATGAAAATTGTTTAGGACCACCGACCCTTGAAGGACGCTACAGCTAGCTGCCTAAAAACCAACAAGGAGGAGACAGCAGCACGACAACACAGGACAGACAGGGTTATTACTACCAGGGCAGCTCCCCGATACGGAGAAAGCTCCAGATATTATCACATCAACAACCTTATTCGAAGAACTAGTGTTATTACTTCCTCCACCCGTTTAGGGAGGAAGGCATCTCTATAGAACTCTTTCTTCATCAAACATGCCGCATTCTCCTAATCCCTGCGTCCCCTGGTACTACGCATACTGTTGTGCCACGATCGCAAGCCTTTAGGCTGCTGCCATGACGCCGCTGCACTCATCCAATCTGAGCCTCAGCAGTGCCTTATCACTTACTCCGTACTTGATTGAAAAAACCGGGGAAGGAAGAATGGCTTAGAGTAGTAGTACTACGAAGGAGGAAGACTGGGCTTTGGTCATCGTCATGGTGCTCCTCATCAGAACCCATTCTTATATTTAGTAGGCCGATAAACGTTGTGTACTCCTCCAGTAGTCCGCTGTACAGTTATAGGTCCAAGAGGAGGCCCGTTTCCGCATCATGTGATAGAATAATAATGTAGCAGTACTTGTACACAGGCAGCACAGACGGGATAGTTTCTTAGTGCCAGAAAAGACCCGTTAGACCAGCGTCAGACTATGGCCATTCTTATTACGGTGCTAGCCGCGCCAAACGCCTTGTGAGTCCTACCAGTAGATTCACTGGGTAGAAATCTATAGACTTTTTTTTCTCGTCTGAGGAGGTCTTTCCATTCACAAGATATGTGTGGGTGTGCCTTTTCATAGGTCCGCTCATCAGTTCTTGAGATTAAGAGGAAGAGACTGGAGCTCTTCACTCGCAAAGGCAGTGAGTTGCTTCCAGATCCTTGTGCAGTCCCTTTCCCTACGTAATGGATCCTATAACCAGCACAAGGAGCTTGGCCGCCCGTCCTTTCACCAAAGCCCATCCTGATCGCTTTAGGTTCGGCCCAGCTTCCCATTCCTAAACTTAGGAGTCAGCTATCAAACCCCCAAAGGCGCCGAAGACATGACGTTATTTGCGGCTCGAGAAGCGTGGGATGGCTCGTTAGGGATTCGCGCTCGACTGCCTGCGCGTCTGGCTTATATAGTCACGAGCAAGCGGCGGAGCTTGATCGTTGGATTGTTTGTTCTCTTTTTTCTAGATTACGTCATCAAGCATCCGAAGGTTAGTCCCAATGCTGAGCTGCTTGGATATCGTCTTTGTGTTCTCACACAGTATTGGTGTTCGTACAGGGCTTCTTAAGGCAGTCTCTCCTGATTTCAAGCCCACAATTCGTGAATGAAGCTTGTGGCTGGGACTATGAGGCCTCCTGGACGATTGGAATAATGAAGGGAACGTCACCCCTTACTTTACGATTCCCAAAGGACGTTAGGAACCCAATAGTCACCTGCGCAATGGTGAAGGACGTAAACGTCAGCTTTGTGGCTGATCCCTTCTTATTCATCCCTTCCGAAACGCGGGCCTCACTTCATGATGAAGAAGCAAAGGCTGACTTTGATTTGGTCTTCGCACACCAGTCCACTTGGTTTTTGTTTTTTGAGCAGAAGAATCTACAACGGTACATTGGAGAGATCGGGGCACTGATGAGCATGGATAGTGGGCAAACTTGGCAAAGTGTGGGAACAGTCCTCAGAGAGCAGTTCCACTTGTCCTATCCTCTCGTCAAGTTTCACGAAGCCTCTCGAAGGTAAGTCTGCTGGAGCTTCGCTTGGGACCACGTAGTAAACGAACCATGCTTCTCCCGCTCCATGCCACGACGTTAGATTTCTGATGATACCTGAGACGAATGAAGCGAATGCTATTCGGATATACACGACATCCATTGAGGAGTTTCCAAGGGGTTGGGTTCTTCATAGGACCATGCTGACGGGTAAAGACAGTAGATAGCCTTCCAAAGACTTCCTGAGCTTCGCTTACAATGGTTATCTCCTAGGAAAGGAGTTTGTTGATACATCTCCTGTCTTCTTTGAGAATACATGGTGGATTTTCACCACGGTCTCGGGGACATTGTATCTGTACTACACAGATGATCTTCTTGAGCCCTGGCAAGAGCATCCGAACTCGCCCATCTACACGAAAGAAAAGCGCTTTGGGCGGAGTGCTGGACCTCCTGTGGTGTACGACAATTACATATACCGTTATGCCCAAGACTACTCCCGGTGGTACGGAGAGAAGACACATATTTTCCGTGTGACTGAGCTCAGCAAGACGCGTTATTCGGAAAAGCTTGTCCATACGGTGAAATGTGGCATAGGAGAGTGGTGCGAGTATCGACTTCATCACATCGATGCGCATGCACTGGAGACACATCAGTGGGTGGCTGTAGTCGATGGAGACAACCATCCCTACAACTATGAATGGAAGAAGCGCGAAGGCACGTGGACTGCACTGAAACGGATAGCATTGTTGTCTTTGTTTTTGACAATTATGCGCTTCCTCTGTTCAACGAAGTCGGATTCCAGGATGCCAAGGAGAAAGAGCTTGACTATACTAGTAGTTGGCGAGAGACGAACGTTCAGCCACATCCGGTCGACACTCAGCCGCTCTGTTGCTCTGGGCTTCGTGGCCGTGAACTCGCTTGTATTCCGTTCCAACAAAGCTCTCATAGAACGCTTGGCTCTGGTTGCGGACCTGTTAGTCTTCTACAGATTGCAGGTCTTAGCGTATGCAATTAGTTGGCTGGCGGCCTTCACAATAATTCTGCTAGGAGTCATGCCTCGCTTGTGCTGCTACGATTGTAGCTATGACCATACGATCTGGTCAGAAAAGTCAGCGACCTTGCAGGACTTAGTTATTGTGACTCAGGCTAGTCAGGGCTATTTCGATAGGCTGGAGAACTTGGTTGGATCAGTGCATGTCTGGGAGCCACAAGCAAGAATCGTTATTTATGATCTGGGCCTAGCTCTGTGGCAGGTAATTGACTGGTGGACGCCTTCTACTGAGTATACTACTAACTTCTTATATATGTAGAGGCAGAAAGCACTCTGTTGGATGAATGTGGAAGTCCGGGAGTTCAACTTCACACAATATCCAGTCCACGTGAAAAGCCTATGGAACTTTGCTTGGAAACCCCTTGTGATTGAGGATGCTTTGAGACTGGATTCTGCTATATTAGTGCTAGACGCGGGAGTTGAACTACGGCGAGAGCTGACGCCAATTAGGAGAGAGGTAGGTGAAGCTGCAATACCACCGGTGGTCTGTGATATCTAAGGCACACATGATATCCCAGCTCGTTCGACATGGCTATTTCGGCACCAATCAAGTCGGCTTCGTTTTGGGTGACACTCACCCCGTGACCTTGCGAAAGATCCTGGACAATATTCCAGAGTCACCTCCACCGGAATACTTTGCCAATAAGAAACTTTGTGCTGGTGGAATCCAGGGCTACCTTAGGCACTCAGCAGCCTGGCAACAAGTAGGATCGCGCGCCATCAATTGCTCGCTTGACCCAGAGTGCATTTCTCCCAGCTTTCCTGTTCGACAACACAACTATGACCAATCGGTCTTGAGCCTATTAATGTATACATATGGCTACAAATGCGATGATGAAGATCTATACGCGCAGTGGTTTCTAGGGCAGACGACTCCAGATGAGACCGCCAAGAATGACGTGGTCTTGGCTCTTCGTAAGTATAACCATCTAGGGCCATATCGCAAGCATATTAAAGTACAGGTGAGGTACCCGTTCTGTTGCACAAAGAACAAGTCTTAACTCTTTGACATCAAGCAGACGAACTGTACTCCATTGCAAAGCGCAAATAGGCACTCGGTTGTCGAAAGTAGCGCTCTTTTGGTCGATGAGGAAGTGAAGAAGTGTTTATTGGACAACAAGTATGTGATGACCGCCTGTGAAGAAGCCCTAGCGAAATCAGCATCCACCGGTGGCATCACCTGGAGATTGAGGATGAAAGCTGGATGGAACCACGTCAGATTCTCCTGCTATAGAGCATTTTGGTGTCCTTGGGCTCATGTCATTGCTGCATTTGTTACATTGATAGTCTCCTTTGCCTTAATAATCCCACGGAAACGCCGCCAATCCGCTGGGCATCCGAGATGGGATTGATATTTATAACGTAGCAGCTGACAACAATGCGGTGTACCTCACATTAGTATGTTGCGCTTATGAGCTAAGCGCTTATGATCACACATTGGTAGGTATAACTGAGGCTGGTCTTGTTAAAAAGTTAGCAGACCTGACGCTGCTGCTGGAGGACGTAGGTTGGGGAGGCACAACTCAGGTAACATGGTGGTCCACTCCCTAGGAACATGTGCAACCTTGAAGCTATTGCAAGTTGCCATGGCTTACTCTTTATGAGCATGAGGAAAGGACTGCAAATCAGTATTCTGAGTCACGCAATGTGATCGTGCCTAGGCAAAGTATAGCTCTTCCGCCGTATGGCTGAGGGTAGTAGCTGCCTAAAGGAAGAATGGGATAATCTTCCGCGACAAACAAACATTCCTACCACAACGCCTAAGAACATAAGGCGGATCAAGATGTACTTCACCCAATCGACTTCGTCCTCGATGTAGCCCGATCGGATGCATATCGCTAGTGCCGAGAGTCCACCAATCAAACAACTGGAGCCTAGCGGATAACCTTCCAGAAATCGATGGATCTGCAGCATATATGTGGTGTCTATGTTATGAAAGGTCATCCACATATCGTGCAAGTCTGCGACCTCATACAATCTTGGACCTCCATAAATTCGAAATAGAGATTCAGCCGCGCATCCCCAGAACTCGTGAGGGGGATACTGGTGCATCATAGGATGGGCCACAAGTCTTGTCCCTGTCTTCTCCGCACACTGGGAGACGGTGAGATCATGGTATATAGTAGAGGGACATAAGCCCTTGTGATAACCTTCGATCATGGATGTGACAGATTCGCGGCTGAAAATTTGACCAGCTCCCAAGTGCAGATAGCCGAAAGGATTATCGCCAAACGCGTCTTTCGTCCCGATGCGAAGAGACTGCACAAAGTGCCAAAGCACATTCGGCCGCAGGTATGTACTTTCGTTGCACATAACAAAGAAGCTTGCTTTGGGAAACTCTTGAACAGCATGAGACCATATCCTCCATGTGTCTGGAAGGGCTTCGACAGACTGGCGATATTTTTGAGTGGTGGATGACTCTAGAGATACTGAACCATCCGATGTTATGAAGCGGACCTTATAACCCATGTTGGCCGCAGCCCCTCCCCAAGACCTCCGGACGGCCTCAGACTGAGCAGTTGAGGCGTCACCTGAGGTGAGGATAAGAATAGCCACTTGGTCAGGGCTTGTCAAGTGGCTTTGAGCATCGATAGGTGACGATCTGTAGCTTTGCAGAACTTTTTGAAGCATGTGAGTGTCTGCCTGGTATCGCACAGGATGCTCCCCCAGGGGACTGGGTTTGCATGCAGACGCCATTAAGCTCACAATCACAGATCGCAATGTAAAAAGGCCCAGAATAATACCGAGGGCCCATAAAGGCCAATGCCTGTAGTTCCATAGCAGGTGAAGCTGGTGACACCAGCGAGCACGCCTACTCCTGGTTTGATTCAGCATCGCTGCTAGATAGGAGGCAGAGAGGTGAGAAGTGTGCAGGAAGTCGGTAGAAGTACTGCTGCCATAGCCACTGTTCAGGGTGAGCAGCCAAGCAGCAGCAGGCCGTACTGTTCCCGCTGCATGATAGTTATTACCCTTCCGTCCTATCTCCCTTCGGAATGGAGAGGTCCAGCCAAAGCTCTCATCGATCTGCTGAAGAGGAGGCAGAAAGCGCTTGGCCTTCGTCTCTTGATGCATCCTTTGACAGCGCGAAGTTACTCCGCGCCAAGCCTCTTGGGTGAGCAGGGCAGCAACCTGCAGACCGCCCTTCTCCAGATCTTGATCCATGACTTCAATATTTTGGTAATCACCTCAGATATCTTGGGTCATAACTCAGTTAACGCGGGTCAAGTCATCCGAATAATTCAGGTTGACGTTGAGTTAGGAAGGCCAATGAACTCTGTCATCAATTTCAACAAATGCTGCGGTAGGCGACTAGTAGAGGTCAAAACCTGGGTACCCAAGGATATTTCAAAATTATCCAGAGATACGCAGACAGCTCTTCAGGCTCCACAACTTGTCTGCCGGGCAGGTTGGAAGAGCTCTCTGTAGATCCTTGTAGATCAGAAGCCTAACTAGGAGTGAAGCTCCAGGATGACTGCCACTTCAACACGTCCAGTCGAAAGCCAGGTGTCACCGCACTGATCGAAGCTTCGTATGCAGTTCTCATGGCTATCACTGAGCCCTTGATAGAATAATCCGCCAGGCTACTTTCCCTTTAAGGAGGAGGCGCTTGCTGGTCTGGCCGTTGAATCCTTATCCTTAAGCAGTGGAAGCGCACAGCTGACGATGGACGACAAATGCTATGTTGGCACTCATCTCTCACCCATAGAGAGTGCTAGGAAGCGTGTTTCGGATTGTCGGAATGGCTGCCCTGATGGTATTTGCGATGACTTTTCCGACCTTTCAAAGAAGGAGCAGCTGCGACAGTCTCCAAGATTGGGTCTTACCCTTGTAGGGCTATATGGAGTTCTTGTCTCCATAATATGCCTCTATCAATGCTCTCGCATAGACGATCTGCAACTGCAGGTTGTAAAGAGGATGCAGCCACCCTTCGCACTATCTCCGGAATATGGCGCCAATAGATCGCATCAGGATGGTTGTGATCTATGCAGAAGTTCATCATCACGAAGGAGCTTGTCAGATAATGCTAGTAGGGGATATCCAGTTCCAAATTACGTGCACTTTGTTTACGCTAACAAGCAAGACGCGGTTCCAGATCTTCCATATTGGGTTTATCTTAATATTGCGATGGCCAAGGATGTGCAGAAGCCTGAAAAGATCTTCTTCCACTGTGTCCAGGAACCTCGGGGCAGATGGTGGGATAGGGTGAAAAGCTGGGTGGAGATGCATATCATTCGGGACGTGACGGAAATTTTTGGAAACCCTATATACCACAGTGCCCACAAAGCTGACATCATTCGGATGGAAGTACTGCTCAAGTATGGAGGTATCTACTTTGACACAGACGTCCTTCTGCTAAAGAATCTGACACCTCTACGAGCCTTCCCGTTCGTCATGGGAATTGAAGAACATGGGGTCGGCCTGGGAAACTCGGTAATGATCTCCGCCCCTGGGGCAACATTTTTGGAAAGGTGGTACGAGATGTATCGTACCTTCGATCACACCGATTGGGACTATCATTCAGTCCAGCTGCCATTCCACCTGTCTCAGGCTTATCCCACGGACATTGTGCTTGTACCCAAGGCAGGATGGTTCTATCCCTTCGGAGGGGTGAAAATCAAGCTATTCGGAGACTCTATATTGGACAATTCTAACCATTGGGCTCAGCATTTATTCCACAACATGGTGAAGTCGAGATTAGATGTGGAGGTTACAGGCCCGAGTTACTTCTTCAGAAAGCGTAATACGTACACAGTGGCAATAGTCACACGCAACACCACGGATTACCCGCATGTCATGGAAGCCTTGACGGTCGGAGAGGACTAGGTGGACATCACTGAGCTGATTTTCTCAATTGACCAATGCGTTAATGTCCCACTCAAAAATCCTTTGTGCAAGGCTTGCATTGATCAAGGATACTAATAACGTACGGCACGCTTAGTGGTGGCTATCGGTTCAACACGTGGTTGGCGCGGTATTGTCCCACTAAATAAATATAATCCTTTGTGCAAGGGGAACGCAATGACTTATGAACTCTATACTAAATAGCGGCAGGCTTCGTGGTATCGCTATCGATGTAACAAGTGGTCTGATACTTGAGCTCGACGCTTTTGGTGAGTAGGCAGATGTTGATGCATGGACATAGAACCCCGACAGTCTAATATGCTGTGTTTGTCAGTCTTCGTCCTTAGGGCGCCGCTGTCTTTTGGATGGGAGGTCAGTGGTGCCTCTCGTTCTGATAATCACCCACTGATCACTGGTGTGGGCCGTTACAAAAGAATGAAGCGATGAAGAGGCAAGCGTCAAGCGTCCTCATAGTTTTTCCTTTTTTGAAGAGTGAGCGAGCAAGCGCCTTGGGTTCTGATACGTTGCTTTCATTATTCCGCGGAAGTAAGTAACAAGGATATTGATAAAGTTTGAGGATCTGGTGTCGTGGGAACTAAAGAGTTTGATATCAAGCGTTTTTATCTTTAGCGCAGAGTTCACCACGTTAGGGCACAAACTTTGATGTGTCGGCTTCATCTAAATGGTTCTTTCAAGGCAGCTCTTGCTGGCGATGTTAGCGGAATCCCGCTGACTTTTGACCATAAATAGTAAGGGAGTAAGGGTCAATCTGCTCCGAAGATCTTGGAAGGTGGCGAGATGCCCATAGCATTGTTCTTGACTACAAAGGTACTGGTCGGAAGCAGGGAAACAGGTGCGGGTAGCTACTAACTATCGCTTTTATATCCTTGAAACAGCTGTTATGAGGCAGGAGAAGAGAGTGACTTCTTCATTCAAAGGATGCGAAGGCCAGCTGACAATTAAGAAGATTTCTCTCTCCAGTCTTCACATCCCAAGAGATTTTGAGCGCATTCATCTAAAGCTAAAGCAGGATACTCAGTGCGACACTGCAAAGCCTTCTTCTCTCCCGGCTCTCACTCTGTGCGTCTAGCTTTTACCAAAAGTTGCCTAACCATTAAAAGAACGATGTGACTTTTAAATGGGCTGGTTCGTGTTTCCATCAGCAGTACCTTCTTACAAGCAGCGTCAGTAGGCCAGCGTCAGCGAGCAGCGTCGTTATAAACAACCTCACCGTCAGTAGAAAACCTCCCTTACTGATCTCAGGGTGATGATATACCGCCCACCTCAAACTAGGAGTAGGATCCGACAAGTGGCCCTCGCCAGAAGAAAGCAGCAATCACGACTGCGCTAAGCCTATCATGTTCCCCGGGCGGCAGCTGGATGGCTGTAGTCTCTTAACGACTCTGTATGATCTCTGGACCTGAACGCCCTGAGGTACCAAGCTACCCCTGGCCGGAGAACCAGGAAGGATAGGAGATTTCACAACTCCACATTGGCCATCATCCAACGAAAGCTCATCATTAAGTCTCCATAGGTTTCTCTCTCCTCAGCTTCTCATTCTCAACACCTGACTAACCGTCTTCCTGCCTGCTTGAGCTAAGCAGACTCTCATCACCACCATCATAACACGAGCTGAAATGAACCATCATCAAACCACAAATACCAGTCGCTCTAACTGTCGGCCCATCCGCTTCACCAATTCTCTGGTCAGAACTCTAAGAAAGCATCAAACTTGGTTAGATTGTTTGCCCTATGATTCTCAGTTTCGGCTGACAAGCCTCAATTTGTCGAAGCAACTACTGCCATACGTGTGAGTGCCTCCACTCCGGCATTTGCTTTACGATTTGATGAGTTGCACTCGAATCGTTGGGCTTTACTCAGGGTGAAGACGACCAACCTCCATTGCTTCTTCTTACAAATGAGTTGGTGTTATCCCGAGCATTATAAATGACTGCCTGTTATCCCGAGCATTGGTTGTGGGGAAGGACGCGGCAACCTTTGATGACAGCTCTGGGCATAGTTAACCGTGCGAAGAGTTGATGAGCTCCTCGTGAGCTCTAAAGGCCTTTAGGATGCTAAAATGAGAGACTAAGAACATGAGGAGCAGAGGGGCCAATGAGAAGGTGAAGTTTCAGCAGCTGTGACGTTTGTTTTTTTATGGGCAGCGTCAGGTTTGCCGCATAAAACCTCAACAAAGTGTGATTCTCTCTTCCTCAAACTAGAGACTGACCACTTTTCAGCACCAAACAGGCTGCGAATTGCCGTCTACCTGACAACAGAAGCAGAAGACTATCACAATATTATTAGTAACATCTCAGCGGCAATCATTATCAACACTTCCGCTCGATCTGCTACCCAGAAGGCCAGTATACCCTTTCTACGCCAAGTTTACTTCTTAAGCCTGGCGAACCGTTCTAGCAACATCCCAGTAGTTGTTGCGGGTCTGTCTGTCTTGGGCTGGGTGTTGCCTTCCCTAGTCTCCGCCTGAGATAGCAGGCGAGAGCCTTGAAGGCGCTCTCGAAGTTCCCCTGCCGTCTGATACGAGAGATTCTTTGCGCTTGACGACTCCGAGAGACCTTGACGGCGTAACATCAAATGAGAAATGCAAAAAGACACTTGCACTAGCCTGTGGGATGAACTACACTGACATAGAGCTCGAGAGATCTAGCAAACGGTGCGAGCCAAAGAGTGAAGACATAAAGCTGTGAAGCGAAGCCAGCAATAGGCCGCCCGGACACCAAAGAAAGTACCAAGTAGTTGATACTGTAGGAATACTAGAACAGAGTCATATCCACATTGTCTTCGAACTGACATTCCCTTGGCGTGAAAACCAAGACGAATAGTCAAAATCAACCTAAGCTTTACCTGAGGAGTGCCCCACTGTCTGACTGAGCTTCATCTTCAGCTGCCTCACGCGATCAAGTGTCTCATCCTGGCTCTCCAAGCCAGACTTGGCCTCCAAGGCCGCAAGACTGCTTGAGTTAAGGGTCAACGACTTCTGCTTTTTCTGATAGGAAAGGATCTATTGTCAGTCTCGAGCATACGCTCAGAACGTTGGCTAAAGACGACGGGATAGAAGGGGTGTCATGGAAGACGTGCAGGAGAAGGGCAAGCTCCACCAAACACCATGGGAAGCCAAGCAAATTCTTCTTTGCTGTGTTGGGACTCACCGTCAGTTCAAGTCGCTCGAGCTCCATCTTGATACGCCACTGGAAGGCCGAGCTTGCCTTACTGAGCGGCTGCGCGATGTCATATTCCGGGTGAGCTTTCTGTAGATTATACGCAGTGAGGACCCTGTCAAAGCTTAATGCCTTTTACCATATGTTTATGTAGAGCAGAAACGAAACAAGTGGAGAGAGGTACTCACAGTGAAGTCATAAAGGTCACGAATAGCTTGATCCGAGCCCGGGCTGTCAGCCGCTTCTGCCGAGATGGCTTTGAAAATACGTGCCAGTTCCTCATGAAGACTGCTCGAAATGTTGCCAGGTGTAACTACACGAAGACAATGGGGAGTGAGGGACTGCAAACTGGTGGATGATGTCCAGGACAGCTGAGGAATGGTTCTTTTTAGTACCTTTGCCTCCTTCTAATTTGATCCCTTTCGACTTCAACTCCTCGACGACTGCAGACGATGCGGGGAGCTGAGATCCAGCAATTTCCAGTCTCTCCGTGCCTCCTGAGTTCTTCAGTGCTTCAACAAAGGAGTAAAGCAGGTGCTTCAGGGCATTTCTGACGGGGTCCACTGGTGCCGCTTGGGCTTTGCTATCCTCTCGATAGAATTGGTCAATCGTCGATAGGAGGCGAGATGCGTCTACCGTCAGGTATGGCTGTTTAGCTTGATTCTCTGCCTTCATTAGAAGTAGGAGGAGCTAGCGAAAGGGAAAGCGTCAGCAAGAGGGTGTTATACAGCATACTGCCGAGTTGTTAGCTCTAACAAGACCCCTTCCGCCCCCCCCCTAAAAACGATGTGCCTTGCACCGTCTAAAATCGTCCTGTCAACATAAACCAGCGGTATGAACACTACTCATTCCTTCTCCAAGGACGTACGGCTAAGTACCAGACTATGATTGATACAGCTTCTGTTCACTTTTCGCTAATACCTTGACGGTGATTTTGGGTATCACGCCTTCTGAATCTTGATTTTCCTTGTCCTTATTGCAGACGGAAAGTAGACGCACGAGAGTGACTAGGGAAACCGTCCTATCAGTTTTTTCGGCGGCCTGCATGGCTAGTTTGTTCAACGCCCAGACGATCTTTTCTGCGTGCTCTGGATATTTTCCACCTGGTTTAAGCCTTGGATCCACCAGGTGTTTAATGGCCTCACCTAGCATCTGAGTAAGCGAGTCCGAACCAATCTGAAAAGCAACCTGATGTCCCAAATACCGCCCGAATTACGGCGGATGAACAAGGTTAGGTGACAGCGGAGACCGATTTCGTATCAGAAGGCTGGCAGGAAACGATGACAGGGCAGAAGTACCCAACTCTTGACAAAGCCGAGAACGAGCTAATTGGTTCGAGGGGCAGCACTCAAAACGCGATATATTCCCTTCATCTGAGCGTTTTCAGAACATGCCTATAGCTGTCTTCGCTTACCTCAGTTTCTTTGAAGAGAAGTACCATCGCAGAAAGAGACAGAGAAAGTACGTAGATATCAATTTCCGAATCGTTGGGCCCACTCGAAAACGATGCCCGCATCGCTCGCGTCAACTTTATCAGAAGATTGTCCACATTCGACACGAGAAAGTCCTTATCTGCAGCTTCAAGTGATGAGCCCTCCAGGTCACCCTCCTTGATCTGGCCTGTAGCAGATCCTGACGCCATGGCGTGCACCGTTTTTATTGCTTCCTTGCCTTCCTTATATGCGAGAGAGGACTTGCTAACCAGCCTGGGCCCTCTTGTTCCCTCCAGTACCAAGAGCTTGTCCAGTCTTGAGAGCAACTCTTTGTGCATACGGGTTAGGGCGTCGTCAGTGCACCCATAAGAGGGGGAGGTTGATAGACCGGGCTTGTCGAGCTCCAACTGTCTAGCTACAGCCGAAGCGCCGGTTCTCGTCTTGTCTGCAGAATGGAACGGTTCGATTCTGGTATTGTCAGATTGAGGAGTGCTAGAGAAGTTGTTGATGTCGATGTGAGAATCGTCGTACTTCAGTGGGGAGGCATCTGTAAGCTCTTCTGGACCTGAAACTGGTGCAGGAATAGGAGGAGGAGGGCGATTCACTAGCGACGGGGCAGCTTGCTTCGCGGCCATCGGCTCCGGCCTTGACAGAGAAGAGGACGGGCCAATAGTGGCGTATTTGACCTTCGCTTCGACCTTCTGGTGCTTCATCCTCTGCTCCAGCAGATCCTTTACCTTCTGGCTGTTTACTGGGCAAAGCTGATAAAACTTGGTCACGTCAGCATCACATTTCAGGTAGACCGCCATCATCGTGCTCAGGGCACTCTCTCGGACATCTTTCTCAGGCGCGTCTACTAGCGCTACCATATCCTTCAGTGCTTTCTTGCCAGCGATACCATAGCCTAGGCCGTTGGCAACAAGTTGGAGTTGGATTTAGAGATATTGACTTTGCGAGCACAGTCCTCGTAGCCATGCCGCAACTTACCAAAGTTCTGTATGAGCTGTCCCATGAAGTCCAGACATGCAGATTTCGTTCTGGTGTTTTTGGAGGTCAGGCCTCCCATAACATAGGGAGAATACTTGCTTGCGGGGTAGATTTGACTGATTAGCGTCATCACTTCACGATAAGAGTCCCTAAAGCGAGGCTTCTGTTGGCCACACTCCTAATGAGACGAGCTTTTGAGTCAGTTGAAGGGCAATCGTACAAGAGAGAAACCTAGGGTATCTACCTTGATGAGAGTTGGCAGAAAGATCATAGCCTCAACGTCATGCAGCTCGTAGGCAGAAGCTTTGAGCATTGTGAAGAGGGATATTTGGATCTCCAAGAGCCGAGCCAAAGCCTATGGACCGTCGCACATCAGTCATGTTGTCCGTTAGCCTTTACAAAGCAGCTTAATAGAATCAGGTATGTTTCTCGGCAACTAACCTGAACATTGTTATCGATCATCCTTAAGGTGCACCATTTGAGGACAAGATCTAGTGAGTCCTTCACCTCTTCCGGCATTGTCGAGATCGCATTTGCCAAATCGTCCATGCCAGCCAAGATGCCCTTCTCAACAGAAGGGGCGAACAGCTTCGCTTCCAAATCAGGACTGAACAACGCGGAACAGCGAACGTGACAGAAGAGGAACCGGAGAACGTTAGCATGGGTGCAATTGTACGCATAGTTGCAGAACTAGCTCGTGGTACTGAAATGTGAGCACGCACAGCCATCCCTTGAGCCCTCATTAGCTTATTGATATGGGCAAAGCAATATTGAAGGGACAACCTAACTTGAACCCCACTTATGTCCAAATACACCAGAGCACGGTAAAAAGTTATAAGGTGCAAACGTCAACGGTGGCTATTGTCGTCACCTGATGAATGGCTTCCAATCGTCCTGCAACGATTGTTTGCAGGCTGCCTCATCCTTCGGATCCTCAAAGACCCATCTATTCCTCTTTGTCTTCTCCAAGCGTTGCGTTTTCTGGTTGTTTCTAAGCATCATAACATCATTGGGCCGACCATTAGAGACCTCCATAGGGGCACTAGGAGGTGGCTGACTTCCCGTTCCTCCTGGTGCTCCCACTCCAGCTGTCGAAACGGGTTTCTTTAGCGTGCCAAACTTGCTTCTCATCCCGGAGGTAGCCCGCACAGTGGAGGCTTTCCTTGTGACGGAGATAGGTCCTTCGGAGGCAGGGGCCGGTTTGTCTTCTACGTCAATGGGCTCTGGTACGCCCGAAGACGATTCTCGGTTATCTGCGGCCTCTGGTACCAGGGGCGCAGCACTTGCAGGTTCGCCTTGCCCTCTTTCATTGCTCGCCGCTGCGGCCACATTGGCAAAGATTTTTTCAAGTATAGGACTAAGCGTACGCATAACCGCAGGCTTGACGTCTCTGCAGCCGTTGCGCACAGCATCAGGCCCCACGGATCTGGTGACCACCTCCAACACCTCCTGGGCTTTCTGTCGAGTAGCGGCGTTTTTGTCCTGCAAGCAAAGTATGAGAGAACCCACAATGGGCGTGAAGTCGATAGAGGTTCCTATTTTGTCGATGTTCTTGGCCATCCATACAAGTAGTTCTCCTGCAAAAGATAACGTGAAGAAAGAGTCATCATTGAGCTTCAGATCCATTTCCGAGAAGACAAGCCAACTGAACCCAAAGGTCTCCGTGCTACAATATGTAAGGGCCCGCTCTATCGGAAGACCATCAACTCACCTCTACCGACCGGATTATTAAGAGCAGCAGGAAACAGTGTCATGAGACTATCAAAGCAAGCCGTGTGCGGCTTGCCTCCATGTACAATCCAGCTTTCCAGGCAATCAATGGAAGCGCTTTGCATTACTTTTTTGTTGTCGCTTACACAGCCCAACACCTCTCCCATGCAAACCTTAGCGAACCTAGCACAATCTGGGCCCAAGCTCTGTGCGACCACACCAATCACTTGGGCGGCTTTCACCTTGAAGAGTTCGAGTAGGATAACAATTGGTTTGTCAAAGAGGACCCAATTTATGCGCAATATAAAGCAAAGTCCACCTTAAGATTTTACAATAAGGGTGGTCCAAATACAAAAGACCAATGATAGGGAAGGATGATAGCGAGCCAATATCGGCGGTCCAGAGCGGGCAGCGGTACGGAATCTTACCTTAAGGTTGGCATTTGAATCTGAAAGCCTGCCCTTAAGGCTCTTGAAGAGCACTCCAACGCTCTTGGTCGGTTGTATGCAATTCCCAGTTTCGGCGCAGATAGCAACCACTTGTTCCATAGCTGCAAGCCGCTGCTGCCAGTCTTTGCTGTCTCCTTCCTTTTCCATCTTCTCTAGTAGATCTTTCGATATTTTCTTGGTAATGTCCACCCTCTCCAGAAGAGACGAAGATGACGCAATAGCTGCTAAGCTTTGGCCCTTGATACAGCGTTTCACGGAACTAAGGGCATTGACAGGGTCATAGCCCGCCTTACTGAATTCTGAGTCTAAGGACGATAGTAAGGCAGGCTTAAGGCCCTCCCCTATGATCGCCTTCAAAGCCGGCCCCATCTGCTTGTACAGAACACCTAACAGAGATATGGCATTGTTCTTTACCAGGGGGTTAGAAGCCTCTAAGCCGTAGGGCCCCTTCACATAGTCAACAACAGATCTTGCTCCACATTCTCCAGCACCAAAATCTGCGATGAGCTTTGAGATGAACTCTAGGGCTGCAGCATGCACCGCAGGAGCTTTGACAGTAGGAACATGCTGGTAGAGACACTGAAGGACATATTTGGGCCCCACAGACTCAGCAATATTCAAAAGCATCTCAGTTGAACCCTCCGTTGCCTTTTTGTCGTTAAGCTTCTCGAAGGCTACTGCACATATGACACCAGCCCCCTCTTTACTGAATGGTTGGTCTGCAGTTGTAGCACCAGCAAATGCTGCGACTGCCTCAAAGATAGCCTTTAAAACGTTGATGTTGCTCTCCTTGAAATTGTTAGTTTTCCCTCGTAGAAAGACGACTAAGGCCTCTGAAAAAGGCCCAGCTGAGGATGATTCCGTAAGTGTTTTCTCGCAATGCTCCTTCAGAGAATATGCTGCATCTTTCCGGTCTGTCCACTTCGCGCTGGAAAGCATGGAACCGAGAGCCTCCCAATCTGAGATCTCAAGCTCCCTTAACTTTGCCTCCGCCTCCTCGTCGGTCATGTTGCTCTGAAGGGGTCTTTCAGCACCATTCCCTCCAATTGAAGACTTTGTGGAGGCAGCGGAGGCTCCGCTGGAGGATTTACCTTTTGAGGAGATACCGCCCGCAGGCCCAGAACGCGGAGAAACCTTCTTAGGTAGGCCCTTTCCTCCTCTAGCCGCTGCAGCTGGGCGCTTACTAGACTCCGTTGCTGGAGTAGGTTCTTCGGTGTCGTCCTTGGTTGACTTGTCAGAACCTCGCCGAACAGCCTTAGATCCTACCTCCGTAGTAGCGGTCACACCACCCCCACCTCCGACTTGCTGCTCAATGGCAGACCATGACCTAGTGCTCTTGAAAGCAGCGAGGACATCCGAGTCTACTGAGCTGTGCACCTTGAGGTATTGGGCTGTGACTGACACCGCGGCGCTCTTAACCTTGGGATCGGTGTCACCTAACCCTGACCCAAGAAGCTCGCCCACCTGTCTAAAGAGTTGACGATCGTATTTCTGGTCCGGATTAGCTAGGCAGCGACCCACAAACTCAAAGGCGAGCTGCCGTGCACCAGGCACCTTATTTGAGGTCGATAGACATGCCGCCTTGACCTCTTCGAACATTACATCGAGCGGCACACAATGCCTCTCGAACAAGTCCAAGGTATTGTTAGTCGTAGTAATGATAACGGACTTCTTGTCCGACAGCTTGCCCAACAGAAGAGGCGTCAAAGATCTCGCATAGACGCTGAACGACTTCCGAAGACCATCCGCCAAAGCGCCAAAGACAGCCAGCGCTTTGGCCTGGATTTGGACGTTGGAATCCTGAAGCAAGAGGCGCACTGTGTTGACAAATTCTCCATACTCGCCTTGTGTTAGCTTGGGGACAGGGCCAATTATCGATAGGACAAGCTGAAGCCCTGCCACCTTCTCGCTCCACTTGGGATGAGCAATTTTCTCCTTAAAATCCGTCTTCGCGAGCTTCTCGAGCAGATTAACCGTGTCCGCAAACTCTCTAGGATCTACTGGTTTCCCGACGGCCGAAGGTGGTCCTTGTGCTCCATTCTGACGTTTTCCTCTGTCCTTTCTAAGAGTCATTGTCGGGGTTGCGGAACCGGGAACGATATCCTTGGTAGCATTTTGGTATTCAGTCTTCTGGGCTGGACGGATCTGGGACACCACGTCCTCCAAGAGGGCCGGGCCGACCCACCTGTGTAGCTCCACCAGGAGACTCATGGCTGCAGGTCTCACTTTCGGTACGGTGGACTCAAGAAGCTCTACGAGCTTGCCCTTGACTACTGAGACAGGTAGAGGACGTGGGCCAAAGACCTGGAAAGCTTCTGTCATAAGCTCCACACAGAGCGGAGGTATTTTGGGCTTCTTATCCTTTACACCTTCTAAAAGTGCATTGAAGGTTTGCTCTATGGCGCCAATCTACACAGAAGCACCTATTAGGCGGAATCAATGGGCCACCATTAAGTCACTCAAGACACAAGTGCATCACGCAAAGGTCGACATAAAATTTCAAACAAGTAAGCGCAGCCCAATATTCTTTATAAAAAGATCACCTCAATAAACTTGATAAGTAACTCTTTGGAAAGCTTGACAGCTGTAGGTCTGCCATTGAATCCCTTCGCAATAATAAGAGGAGCCAACTCTCCGGCCTTTGAAGGAGGAAACGCTTCGAACTTGTCCACCAGAACGGCAATGGCGTCCAGGCCCGACTCAAAAGAGCTTGCGTTGGCATCGCTAACCATACCTTTTAGCAGATGTTCTGTGGAATAAACATTAGTACAGGACTTCCTAACCACCGCTGGTCACACAGCGTAAGAGTCATCACTATGAACGCAAGTAGTAACCAAAGAGACATGTCACCAAGAGCACCCATATGAGCCCTAAGCTCAAAGTTCTTCGTGTATATACACGGCGGAATAGCTAATAGTGATAACCAGACCTTACCATGTTCCGCATAGGTTTGCTGCGTTACCGCCTCGACAGTGGCCAACTCCGCCTTCAAAGCTTCGCAAGCTCCTTTTCGTACTTTCCAATTCTTTCAGTCGCAAAATGGTGGCACGGCAGACGAAGAGAGAGGACAGTAGAGATTGGGCCCGTAGACAATCAGACAAGGGGTCGCATCATGTGCATAGTATTGTGGGCAGTAACTTACACTGTCTACCATCCTTTGAACTATTGGCCTATCATCCGCCGGACCATCATCACCTAGTGGCAAGAGATTAATAAACACGTTTCAAAATTATGGCAACGGACCTCTAGAGTCGTACCAGCTTGCTCCGAGTTCGATGGAGCCTCTCCAACGTTTGGAATCGAGTCCCCTGATATACCTGATGTAGGAGGTGGAGCTGGGGGTGCAGCGGGAGGCGGGCCATCTTCTCTCAAGTCTGGTGCGGCTTGGGGTGCAGGTAGCTCAAGAGATGGCATAGGCTCTGGTTTACTTTCTACTACCACTTCTTTTTCACGTGCGTTTCTCTTTGCTGCTATCGCGGACCTGAGAGATGGCTGCTTCTTGGCCGGCGCAGGAGCGGCTCTGGGAGGATCCGACGCTGGCTCGCTGGCACCTTTTATAACTAAGGGTCAACAGTTAAACCCATGTTGAGAGTATACAGCTACCGAGAAGCCACTTACGAGGAGAATTGGCTAAACCTCCAGTGGCGGGAGGAGGGGGCGCACCCTCATCATCATCTAATGCGAACAAAAAGAGAATAGTTTTAGTCTCAGGGCTCTTGTTGACACTTGGAGGTTCCGGTCTTACATTTAACACCAGAAGAGATGGACTGGGTGATTGACAAGAGCTCCCTCACATCAAAGCCGCCGCACTGGGGACACTTGCAACTCATATTGCGGAGGCATTTTACCTCCTCCGCCATGGTTGGAACAACAGGAGTGGGCTAGAGCACCCTCGCTAAGTAAATTTTAAGCGAAGAGTTACGGATGCAAATCCCGTGGGCATTCCCTTAATTATAACTGTGCCGAAATGCCGCAGCAAAACGGTCGAAAAAGCCAATAAGAAGCTTCAGAATCTTCAATCTGGAGTTCCTCTGATTTTTTGTTCAAGGAGGAGATGGAGGGACAACACAACTTGACAGTGAGATTTGCGTGGAGAAAAGTTATAGATTTTGCAGGGAAAAATGGTTCAAATCAAATGCCGGATAACAGTAAACTTGACTCCCCTGAATAACGACCTCGGGAAAAGCCCATATAGGTAGTTATTATTATGTGAATAATCCTAACATTCAGGGGAGTCATAAAGCGCTGGGTAAGAGTACAAACGGTAGAGCTTCCGTTCTGCAAGGCGAAAAAAGGCAAACTCATTGAACAATTCACTTGCTAGGCACAAGGCAAGGTCTTCCCATGTCATCAGGAGAGGAGCATCAACAGATAGCGCGCAACCAGGACCAGGACATGACGTTGAGAGTTGCCACCTTATTATAGGCGTCAACTTATCCTCTGTCCGACATCCACCTCAGTCCGACGGTAGGATACCTAGTGGTAAGCGGAACTGTTGCGCGTTCCCTGGAGACTGTGGACATAGTGCTGGAGGTCAAGAGGACGTGCGATTGCAGAGTTGCAACAGCCTGCCATGCTTAGGAAGGTCTCGCTTTGTTCAGTGAAGGTGGTAACTCAAGTTAATATAGCAGTATCAGAAGAGGTTACAAGGCTCGGGCCACGCCAGTGCATTACGGAAATCGGGTAGTTGAAAGAGGATTTTGGAAGAAGAAAGGAAGGTGTTCAGCAGGATATCATCGCTGAGGGTAGGGTTTCACGTGGGGATTTTGGAAGAAAAAAGGAAGGTGTTCAGAAGGGATATCCATCGTTGAGGGTAGGGCTTCACGTGGCTGCGTGTCCTCTACGTTCTCCTTTGAAGATTGATACCCCATACCCACAAGCCGTGACCCATGGCAGCCGACGCCCTTGGCTGCTAATACTCTCCATGCTTTCCCAAATAGTATCCGTAATAAGCATGTGTTAGCTTTGCTATACATAGCTGCGACAGTTAAGCGGTGTTCAAGATCCATATTGCCACTGGTCCTGTCTTGTCCTGCTTCTATGGCTCTTGGAGGGTAGAGTGTTAAGATCTGACCGAGGCTAAGAGTTCCTCCCAGACCTCCAGTAAGGAGGAGCCTGACTTTTCTCTCTCTTGCACCTTCTCGACAAAAGCGGATGCAAGAAGGCTATCCCCAAAGGTTGATATGCGGAGGATGGCAGACAAAGATTCCGCGCAATGCCAAGGGAGTTCTTTGAACGCCATGGACGCCGCCAGCCATTGGACTGTGAGCATCACTAGGGGGTCACCCCCAAATGCTCCGCAGCCCCATTTACCCGTATCTATTACTAACCGTGGAACTAATGTGGGCGGCACTATACCCTCTTGTTTTCCCGCTACAGTCGAGTTGAGAGCCAGCGGAAGGTAGAAGTATCTTATAGCGGCACGAAAGCCCAGGAAGGCCTTTCTAAGGTCCCTCTGTAGCAAAGCGTTCCCTTGTAGACCACTAGTTGAACTGACAGCAACTTCCCTTTGGTCACATTCGTTGAGATTCAGGTCCCTCTCAGTTGCGTCCATCACGATAACGCATTCAGAACACTTGTCTCCTCTTCGCTCCCTTTCTAGCTTTGAGATTCTCCCAATGTGCCGAATCTCTCTCCCTCCATATCCAGCGTAATCTCCCCACTTTTCTGCCCCACGTGCAATGACAACCTCATTGGCAGCAAGAGGTTGACTGCCTGTAAAGAGGACTATCAAGCATAGCTCGGGTCTATGTCCAATCAATAGCTCCTCTTGACTCCCTCCTCGGCCAAAGCTGGGGAACCTATGCGCAAAGTCAACCTCAGCCCGCAGGGTGGGAGGGAGACAGTGAGACTCTAGATCAGGAGCTAAGGCCATGCACTGTTCTTCCCTGCACTCATCCCGGGGTGATTGCATCTCAGACAACAGAGAATCACCAATTCGCCCTCGTGCCGTGCAGACTATGGAATCCGCGGGCAAAACCGAGGTGGAAGCGTAGTGAGCTATTAGCTGCTCCGGTGATAAGTCCGTTTTGAGACGAAAGAATGATATGGGAGCTTCCGACAGTCGAACCGTCGTGTTGTGAACCAAGGGGACTTCCTCCATCCGTGATGCTGCTTGGCATTCGTAGCTCTCTTGCTTGGGTTCCCAATCCTCAAAATAGCTTATAATGGTGTGGAGGTAGGAGGCACAAGCTGGAGAGGCTGAATCCTCATACCAAGGAAGTAAGGTCATCCAATAAGGGTGATAGTGGAGACACTGGCCATCAACCAGCGCCACCCTATCTATGCCTGCTCTTTCGTGCCGAAGTGCACTGACATCTTCCGATTGCCGGCGGCATAGCGTGCAAAGAAACATGTTGGCAAGCAGAGTTGCTGCTTGGCCTCGGGAGAGTTGCCAAAGGTCGCCAACCTGAAGACTGCAGGTCCCCTCCTGAGTCCACTCAGGTTCTACATAGGGTTCGGTTATCGTGTTTCTCTTTACAGAGGCAGGATCCGTTCCTCCCTGCCACTCTTGAGGACAAAGCTCACCAAACGGGAAATGCTGGTCAAGTTGTGTGGCAGCTTTAACTACATTACTTAGCACCTTCCTCAACCTGTCCGGATTGACTTCGGCAGCTAGGAATGTAGCTAAGAAGTCGAGGGATGGTTGAGGTGCGGAATACAGATACCGTTTTTGTATGTGTGGCGGCAGTTCGGCCGCTGTCTCTAGGGAAGACGACGACAAGGTGCCATACTTTTCATTCACAGTTTCTATGAACTCTATAAGATGTGGTGCAGTGTGTATCGGAGGGGCAGCAGGAGACAACAGGTCACTGAGGACTGACCAGGCGATGTAGTCCACCTCTCGAATACTGTCTGTTGGAAGCTTATCCTCCTGTTCTTGGCCTGGTCCTTCATCAATACCATTGAGCTCTTTCCCTCTTTGTCGTCTATGTATCTCCCTCTCATTCCTCCGATGGACGGCTGACGGAGAACAATAGTTCGGCAGACGGAAAGACCGCCAGCACGGACAAGACCTTTCGCTATCCATGTCTGCAAATAATTGCCCCAGACCTCAGCAGCAGCTCATCCTGCTTGTGCGAGCTATGGACTAGGTGGAAGTGATGGATCTATCATCAACAACGAGAAAGTTGCCATCTCCTACGAGGTCTGGACTTCCCTAGAAAGTTTGTCTCTTTGTTTGAAGCAACTGATTCTGATTTGTCTCGGCTTTCTAGGCTCTTTATTAGTAGCCCTAGATAGAGGTTGGTAAAACTTTAAAGCGCCGCCAGGCGAAGCTTGGCGGCCACAGAAAGCATCACAAGAACAAGGGATTTGGAAACAAGCGATGAACCAGCTCAAGAAAAACTTCCTGACTTCGCACTTTGACCTACAATAACCGGCAGATTCTGTGCGCAGAAGCTCCAGATTTCGACATTTGAGCACCTGCCGCTTTATCCTCAGGCCCAAGGTCGATCGGAAAGAGAGAGGAACCTCCTCATGCAAGAGTGCTGCCTTACATAGACATAGGCCTTTCATAGCAGCTTGTTTTTCTCAAACCCACTTTGATCTACCAACTGTATAAGCACCATGGGAGCCCAGTTCAGCTCTTTGAAGGAATCCTCTAGATCAAACGATGCCCCTTTTTCCTTTCGCATCCCAGTTGCACAATGCGAGGCGGCTCCTCAGCAGGTTTTTCCTTTACCTTTCTTGATACGGGGATGGTGGCAGCTTGCTTACCTCTACTGCAGGATTATGTAAAACAGGTTGCCGAGGAGAATCCAGAGGACAATCCCATCATCCAAAATCTAGAGAAGAGACATGAAGAGATGAAAAGCCTTCCCAACCCGGGACCTTTTGAGTCCTTGTCGGGTACACCGTACTATTTTGACATCTTTGAAGGTTTCAGAGTAGATATACAGAAGCGGATTGGACCGGCACTTCATGTCTCACATAGGTAAGCGGCCGCATCGACTTCTGTTCCCAGAATAGGGACGTTAAGGTAACAACATACTGCAGCTTGAACCTTGGTAATCAGCAGATTCCCGGCGGCGCCTTCTACAACTTCGCTGTGAGCGGCACAATGCTAAAAAATGTAGGCCATTGTCCTAGTTTTGCATCACGCAGATGCCACGGCTTATGGTCTAAAAAAATTGTCTCCAAACTCAGGGACAAACTCCTAGCAGAAGCTTTACATCTAGACTCATGATGGACGGGCGGTTGGACTTCAAGTGGAGCGAGAATGTATCTGAACGAGTTGGCACGAAGCTCCAGGCCCTTGTACGTACTTTCAAGCCGCCCTAGTTATTTTGGGAGATGAACAGCTTATTCACACTGCCACCAAATGCAGCTAAGCCCGAATAATCAGCCGCCTCAAGTATCGCTTGATGTTGATTATCTGGGAACGGACTTCGTAGCCACTGCTAAATGGAACAACGGCGGGATTCTTGGTGTAACTTACTTGCAGAGCATCACAAAGAGGATTGCCATGGGCGGTAAGCTACATCATTGAACATACCTTTAAGGTGTCTTGGGAGATCCTAAAACGTAGGTTGCTGCAGGAGAAGCTTACTATGTGGTTGGTGGGAAGCAGGACGTCAGTACTTCATATGGAGTACGGTATGCTGATCCCATGATGGGGACTGCGCAAGTGTGTTATTCAAACGGAGCTTTCGCCCTTCAGTATTACCGTACGCTTAGCCCGAAGTGGACCCTTTTATCGGATCTCCAATACTCCGTAGAGGGGGGATCTGCTGCGTCGACAGGGTTCATCTGCAACTTTGGGCAAGGCCAGCTGGCCTCTAAAGTGGATCACAACGGGCGAGTGACATCTGTCCTCGATACAGCTCTCTCAAACTATGCTTCTTTAGTGTTTAGCGCAGAAATTCAACACGCAACCAACGAATATGCCTTCGGATATGGTATAAAGTTTGCTAGCTAAGCAAGAGCTGGCTCCATCCCCAGCTTTTTCCACTACTATTGACTGAGATTCCAGATGTTTCCCATGCTTCCAGAAAGGGCAGTCACACTTTACATACTCAGGTTGCTAGTACTACCGAACCTGCTCCTCTTGAGGCATTACCACCATGAATAACAATAAACCTCAACAAACAACAAAAGAACCGCAAATTTGTCAAATCATAGTTCTATCTTCTTCTGGGCAGCTCTTCAATACGAATGGGAGCTGGCGACGGAGGCAACCGGCCCAGTCTATCATCAGCCCCGTACGCCAACAGTTTCTTCTTGAGATGTCAGGGAGTGAATGGGCGCAAGTAAGCTAAGCCTGGAAAGGAAAAGAGAAGACTTCCAAGAACCATCACCTCGTTCATCATCTCTAGGGAAGAATAATCCCCCTCTGATAGTGACTTAGAAGTGGGGATTAAGTTCTCATCCGGTATGTAAAGGCCTTTAGATCTATGGGACTGCGGGGATTGAATTTCTTCTGTGTAGATCAACATTAAACTATCGAGAACCTAACATACTTTATGGAAAGATGTGGTCTTTATTATCAAATTAGTAAAGAGGATGCAGTCGACTACTGATTAGAGAACGCGAAGGTATGCAAATATGTACTACGAAGACTGAAAAGAGAAACTACAAAGAACTATAGTAGGCCAGACACAGAAAGGAAGAGCACAGTAGCAGGACTTCACCCGGCCCCCAAGGGCCGGGCATTGACAAGAAGCGGCTGCTGTGGGGCCATCGAAGAAGCAGGGCAGGGAGTTCATCCTCCTGCCCAATGATGCGAGAAAGGAAGACGTCTTGATCCTCCTTGACGATCAACACCCCAGACAGCATTTTCAGGAGCTGAAGCAGGAGCTGGAGCAGCAGTGCGACGAGTAGGAGGAGAAGAAGCAGCAGAAAGGAGAGCATAAGAAGAGGCCAGAGCGGGAGAAAAGTGGTAAGGCAGCAAGGAAGGGCGCTGAAGGCGGCAATCTGGATACTACCATACGGGCGGCTTCCTCATGCAATGCCAAGGACACTTGTTTGAACAGGCGATGTCGGAAAAAGTGAACATCGCGTTCCAGAGCTACTGTCCCATCAGCCTGAGCAGCACAAATAGTGTTGACAAAGCTAGCAACGGTAGCAGAGGCCCCACCAAAGGGCTCCCGGACTGAAGGAAGGAAGTCGATCTGGTGGGCATTACATGCGGCCAGGTACTTGTGACTCTTTCGGTCCTCAACCGCAGCCATCTGATATCCCGACCGCTCCGCTGCATATCGAAGGGTGTTTTTTTGTTGCAGCCGATGCGTTACCGAGATGTCAAACGCTGTGACTGGGAATCGGTGACTGTATCCAGGGACCGCTCGGTTACCAGTGCGGGCGAAGGAACAGCGAGATAGAGTGGAGCGGCTCACTGGAGCAGCGGTAACCGGCGTCCGACACTGCAGAACACAGTGGGGAGAGGACACGGTTATGACGACGTGAGGCACCGCCACCTGTGCGACACATCATTGCATGGTCGCCGTAGACATCCATCTCGGACCTTTTTGCAACTCTCACATACAGCGGCGGCCGCGAGAAAGGGAAGACCAAGAAAGCGCTGAAGCATGGCCCGAAATAACCCTGGACTGAGCCTTATGCAACAGCGCCCCACAGGGAGAGGCGGCAAGGAAAGCCCCAGCATGTGGGAGAGAAACAGAAAGGAGACAAGCCCGGAAATAGGAGACGGAGGAGAAAGAAGACGGAGGTGAGCGCGCTTCCAGAGGCAGGAGCAAAACCTCTGCTGCAAGTCCTTGACACGACAAGCTGAAGGAAGCCGCCGCTCCTCTGATTGCTCCGGCAACCCCATGTCATCGTAGAGGGCACGAAGAGAGCATTCAACCGCCGCAGGTGGACTAGCAAACTGTTGCGTACAGGGCACGAAGAGAGCATTCAACCGCCGCAGGTGGACTAGCAAGCTGTTGCGAAGGCCTAAGAGTGACGACACAAGTTCGTAGGAGAGCGCTAGAGAATCAACAAAAGCAGGACGAGAGACAGCGGAAGCAGGAAGGAGACCCAGACCGCCAAGCCTGATGGTAGAGAAGCCTGCTCCCATGCACAGTCAGGACGTGGAACGGAAGAGTCCCAACTCAAAAGACAAGCTAAAAACCGTTTGCTCCTCAGATCAACATCAGGCAACTGACAGGCCACAAGAGCCGGGGACAAGTGCGGAGAAGATAATTTATCTTGATTACGCCCAGACAGCCCCTGAACAAGGCAAGACGAACTTGGAGATGTTCAACCTGATCAAGAAGAGAATCGACGGAAAGGAGGCGAGCAAAGAGAGAAGACAAGAAGGAAGAAACGAAAACCGGGGAGCCTATAAGGGCCCCAAGAAGCTCTACTCCACACGGAGAGACACGTCTAATCGCTGGAGAAATTCATCCAGAGGAGAGGTTCGGGAAGGCCACCATAACTCGCATTTGGGAAGGTTCAAAAAGAGTCCAAGCGACGGGGAGAGGTCGTTAATGAGCTTGAGAGCCCGGAGAACAAAAGCATGGCGTCCTATCAAGGTGCCATCATCAAGGTACCAAGTATGCAAGAGGAGGTCAGGAACCTCCTCCCGCAACTTTAGGACCAAGGGCTGTAGGGCCAGAGAAAATAGAAGTGGACCCAAAGGATCGCTCTGCTGGACCTCCCAGGAGATAGAGAGACGGAAGGTACCAAAAGATGGGACGGCTGGCCATAAGAGAACCTCACCCAAAGACAGAGAGAAGGAAAAATGGAGGCGAATCTGATCAAGGATAACCGATCTGCTAACACAATTGAAAGCATTGGAAAAGTCCACCTTGAGCATAACCAGCTCTGGATCGTTACCATGTTCGTGGGACCACTCGTCTTACTGCGTGGACAAATGGCTTCCGACCCTGCCCGCACAGCCACGCCAACGTGGAGAGGAGAGAAGTAATCACTAACGTCAGACTTCACTATGGAGCAACAGCACTGGGCGGCCAACCTCCGAAAAGTTTCGCCGACAGCTATAGGCCTTCCCGGAACGAGCATGCTTAGTGCGGCTTCCACTCGAGCTGAGCTAGTCCAACGCAGATCAGCTTCAGGGAAGAGAAAGAGTAAAGACCAGGCTGACACAGAGTTGACCAGATCACAGCTACCTCCTCCTGGACACTTGGTACCTTGATGACGGCACCCTGATAGGATGCCAAGCTTCTGTTCTTCAGGCTCTCAAGCTCATTACGGGTCTCTCCCCTTTGCTTGGTCTCTCTTTGAACCTTTCTAAGTGCGAGTTATGGTAGCCTTCCCGGACCTCTTCCCTGGAAGACCTTTCCCCCCGACGATTAGACGTGTCTTTCCGTCTGGAATGGAGCTCCCTGGGGCCCCTATTGGCTCCCCGGCTTTCGTTTCTTCCTTAGTGTCTTCTCTCTTTGCTCGCCTCCTTTCTATGGATTCTCTTCTCGATCAGGTTGAAGACCTCCAAGTTCGTTTCGCCATGTTTAGGGGCTACCTAAGCATGGACAAGATAAATCACCTTCCCCGCACTTGTCCCCCCGCTTTTCTGGCCTGTCGATGCCTGATTTTGACCTGAGGACTGAACAAGGTTTAGGTCGTCTTGTGGGGTGGGACCCCTCGGTTCCCTTTCCTGATTCTGCACTCTTCCCATCAAGCTTGGCGGCCTGGGTCTGCTTCCTGCGTCTGTTATTTCTCGTCCTGCTATTTTAACTTCTCTCGCGCTCTCCTATGAACTGGTGTTGGCTCTCTTAGGCCGGCCTTACCATCAACCTGCTAGTCCACCTGCGGCGGCTGTGCTCTCTTCGTGCCCTCTACGATGACATGGGGTTGCCGGAGCAGTCAGAGAAGCGCCATAACTTCCTTCAGCTTGCTGGTGTTACGGACGTACAGCATAAATTTGCTCCCGTCTCTGGAAACGCGCTCACCTCCGTCTTCTTTCTCTTCCTTCTCCTGCTTCTCGGGCTCGCCTTCGTTCTGTTTCTCTCCCTCATGCTGGGGCTTTCCTCACCGCTTCTTCCTGGGGGCGCTGCTGCATAAGGCTCAATCCTCTGTTTTATTTCGGGCTATGCTTCGACGTTTTCTTGGTCTTCCTCTTCTTCAGGCCCCTGTAGTATGCGGGAGTTGTCGAAGAGGTGATATGGATGTCTACGGCGACCATGTGATAGTCTGTCGCACAGGTGGCGGTGCCTCCCGCCGTCATAACGGGGTTCTCTCTCTTTTGTTCTCTGCAGTATCAGACGCCGGATACCGCTGCTCTCGGGAACCCCTCCACTTGCTCTCTCGCTCTCCCTTCTCCGCCCTGGTGACCTAGCTATCCCTGGGTATGGCAACCGATTCCCAGCCACAGCCTTCGATATCCCTGTCACACACCCGCTGCAGCATAATACCCTTCGTTATGCAGCGGAACGGTCAGGATATCATATGGCCGTGGTTGAGGACCATAAGCGCCACATATTCCTAGCTGCTTGCAATGCCCACCTGATCGACTTCCTCCCTCTAGTCTGGGAGTCCTTTGGTGGGGGCTCGCTGCAATTCGCAGCGCCTCTCATTCCTCCTCCAACATCTCTTTGCTTAGCGCACTGCCTATAGACATAGTGATGATAGACCAGCCACCAGTTAGCGGGGATATACTTGTCGCTCCAGAGCAACGTCTTTGCCTGCACTGCAGCGGGCCTCTCTCCCAGAAGGATGGAAGCATGGAGTTCAAAGGCATTCTTAAGGCGATCGTTCTTGGCAGAGTAGAGATCAATGCCTTGATGCCAGAGAATCTCAGAGATACCCGCTGCCACCGTTGCAGCCTTTGTCAATACTTTTTGTGCTGCTCAGGCTGATCATACCGTTGCTCGTGAGAGCGATGTACCCTTCTTTCGTCATCGCTTATTGAGACAGGTGTCTTTGGCATTGCATGAGGACGCCGCCCGTGTGATAGTTTCGAGATTGCCGCCTTCAGCGCCCTTCCTTGCGCCTTTCACGCTTCTACTCCCCTCTCTTCTTCTGCACTCTTTTCTGCTTCTTCTTCTTCTGTCGCTCCTGCCGCTGCTCCTGCTCCTGACAACGCCTCTCAGTTGTTGACCGCGAGCAGGATCAAGAATTTTCTCTCTCGCATTATTGGAGAGGAGGACGTTCTCCCCGTAGCCTCCTCGCTGGCCCCACAGTTGCTTTCTTCAGTCAATGCCCCGCCCTTGGGAGCCGAGTGAGGTCCTGTAGCTACTCTGCTCTTCTTTTTTCTTTCTGGCCTCATTTAGCTCTTTCTCCTTTCTCTTTTGTTACTTCGTACTTGCATCTCTTCATCTTCTTCACACACTCCTTATTACTGTACTCTTTCTGAATCATAATAAAGGCGACATCAAAGTCAAAAAATCCGTATCATTGCATGTTATGACTATTAGATTATTAGGGATGAGATTAATGTATAATATCCTGGTTCATGATGGCGCACGTTGAATCCGGGATACAAAAGCCAGAACCCATATTGTAATGGATCTTTTAGATTTTTACTGTTTCTGTCCTCTCCTCTCTTCTGTGACACTGTGGCGGAGTTGCATTGGAGTTTCTGGGTTCTCAATCAGTCACTGTTTGGCACTGTTCTTCTCTCCTGACAAGCAGACCTCAGCATTGAGCTGCTGACTCGCTGCCCCATAGAACTATCATTGATTTCTGTCGCCGAGTGAGTGTTACTCATCGCCCTCCTGAGGCGAGGACAAACCTACCTAGTTGCAGGAACCTTGCATCCAAGCTCCCTCATAAGCCAGATTAGCAGCACTTCAGGAGTCTAGTGCAGGACCTTGCCACGGCTGCGGGAGTTATCATGTCTTCATACAAGCGCCGAAGAAAAGACCAGCTTACAACAGAGCAGCGTGCGCTGGCTGCTAGTGTAGAGAGATTTAATGCCTCGATTGCTGAGGAAGGGGAGAGAATAGTACGAGAAGTGCTGCCAAGGAAGATCTTACAGCTCGATGTAATGGCAAAGGTATAGCTTAACGTCTGCTTTATTCACTCCTGGGAGGTAGTATGTGCGTGAAGTATTCGCTTGTTGACACTCTTGCCCAGGATACTGAAAAGTTCGATATGAAAGGATTGGATGAAGTTTTACAAAGTGCAAAGGTGGACTTGATACCACCACGGCTACAGGAGGACAAAGCCAATGGTATGAACTCTAATAAGGGTTCTGGAGAACCGCAAAATGGGGATATAGTTGTTCCTTGTAACAAGGTACATGACCACGGAAAACTTTCCCTGGCCGGCATGCATTGACACTACCTACCTCTATACCAGCGTCTTATGGAGCTTATGAACATCCTGAAAGATGAAATCCTCTCCACGGTCCAAGTGATCGGTACCATCAAGACTTGGATCCAGCTAATGATTCCGCGAATAGAAGCTGGCAATAATTTTGGAGTTAGCGTTCAGGTTTGACCAGCATTCTACTGCGTACCACGAGTTTTTTTTTACGTCCCGTCCTTCTAGGAAGAATGTGTCAGCGAGGTCGGGCGAGCAGAGGATCTCAGTTTCGGCATATTAGAAGGGATGGCCAAGTACTACCAAGCTCGGGCGAAGCTTGTAGCCAAGGTGCGTTGCCTACACTGGTTAAACGCTGCCGCCGGAGTGTAAGAGCTAATCACGTCCTGGCATATTAGTTCATGAAGCATCGAAACGTGATGGATTATCGCCGAAGCATCCTGGAGTGTGATGAAATGCAGTTTATTAATGTATGCCTTGGAGCCATAGATCTTAGGTGCGTTTGTTACCGTCCCTTTGATTTGCGTCCTGAATGAATACTCGAGCGTTGTTACTAACGGTCTTCTCTCATGCACGATAGGAATAATTATGTCATCATGTACGACCTTCTTATCAAGAACATAGATAGAATCAAGCAACCGAAGGGCAATGTCGACCATTCATCCATAATGCTCTAAGAAAGTATTCGTTACAATGTGGCATGTAAACAGATTCCGCTTTGATAGAGCTTGGAACGGCTGTGTCTTGGTCATGTTTATGGGCGCACAAATTGTGCAAGAAGGACGGTCTAGCTGTCCTTGCTGAGACGTGCCACGACTGGATAGAGCTTGTTCCCTGGTATAATACATTAAATTTACCTTGTCCTGCACAAACAAACTGCCCTTATGTTTCGGGCTTTAGTTCAGCTGGCCTGCCTTCTCTCTGGATGGTGTCATGTAGCCCATACTGAGGTGCAAGAAAGAACTAAGGATACCAAAGGTGCCTGAAAGAAGTAATAGAAAAGGAGGAAGCAGCAGGCGGCGCTGACAAGAGCAGAGAGCTATTCTGACAAAGAGCAATCAAAGGGAAGCTAGTGACCTTCTTTTACAGCTCCCACAGACGCCGACGATGTTGCCACGCAATCATCAACCACGGCGGTTCCAGAATCCAGGGCTAGAGATGGGATTGACGTGCACTGTCTGCTGCTTTATTTAGGCAAAAAGACCAAAGGTAGAAGACGCCTCGCGTGCGAACAATGGCTTGAGCATGGCCCAACTGGGCACAAAGGCACCCAGCCGATGGCAGCCAGAGTCTTGCTCGCCCCTGCGCCGAGTTCTCCGGCAACAGCACAGAAGAGTTCCATACTTCGTGCATCACCACCCGCGCCCACTGTTCTGTGAGCCTTGGAACGGGTTGTCGTACAATGTTCGTAGTACATGTGTGACGGTAAACAATGTGTACTCTGTACACTGTAGATGTACGGCATCAATGGCAAAGAGTTCGGAATTCACACTCAAGGCACCAGAGTTATCCGGAATATGTCTGATCAGCAGCCGAGTTCCAGAACCACGTCTTACTAGGCCTCTTCCTGCGGAACTAATTACTGGCATAACAGCCTTCTTTGGCTGGTGCTATTACTAACGGGTATCATTGAACTTCTCTTGGAATCTACGGTTCTGGCGGCAAGCGAAGCTAAGATGCCCATCGGTTGGGAGAGAAAATCTGCAGATCTAGATGAAGATCTGAAGACTCGTAGGGAAAGGGCCATAGTCTCAACAGGCGACGCATAACTGAGAGTTTTGGCCGGCAATAGAGCGGGCTGCTCGCCACATTATACAAAGATGAGCTTCATGATGGTAGGAGGTGCTCGGGATGACCCCTCTTGGGTGTAATCAATACTAACCTGAATCTCAATATCATGGGTGTATGTGTCTAGCAACCAACCGTCATCCTTCTTAAAGAAGGCACTGACACCAGTCAAGGGAAAGCCCAACTGATCAGCAACATCAATGCTTGTCAGGCTGTATCGGACGCTATTCGCACAACTCTGGGGCCTAGAGGCATGGACAAGCTAGTTTTCGATGGCCGAAAGGTAATTCTCTAAAGCGCATACATTATTTACCACCGAAAGGGAAGAGTAACAAATCTTCTGTGATTAGGTCACCATATCCAATGATGGCGCGACGATTATGAACCTTCTTGACATAGTGCACCCCGCTGCGAAGACGTTGGTAGACATTTCATTATCTCAGGACGCTGAGGTGGGGCATCCTGTCTCTTGTATGGTCCTGACCTAGTATTTAAAGGCCCTGCCCAGGTCGGTGATGGTACCACATCGGTTGTCCTGCTGGGGGCGGAGCTGTTAAAACAAGCAAAGGGCTTTGTTGAGGATGGCGTACACCCACAAATTATAATTAAGGTAGGGTGTCATAGTCGAAAGATCTCTCTTCCCCTGTGTGTGGGGATCCTTTTTCCAGCTAAGCACATACCGGTCAGGCCTTCCGGCGCGCCTCTATCTTAGCTGTTCAAAAGCTGAAGGAACTTAGTGTTGGAGTTGCAGATACGGATCCTACGGGCAAGCGTCAGATGCTTGAAAAATGTGCTGGGACTGCGCTGAACTCCAAATTGATTAGCAGAAACAAACCATTCTTCTGCCCAATGGTATGATTTACACTCCTCTACAACTGAACTTGTGATCTTTGATTACTTGATCGCTAACCATTCCCATTCCTGCAGGTGGTAGATGCCGTAAGCTCTCTTGACGAAGATTTAGACATCAGTATGATCGGTATCAAGAAAGTTCCTGGTGGCTCTGTCACGGACTCCTTTCTCGTGAATGGTGTCGCTTTCAAAAAGACTTTCTCCTACGCCGGCTTCGAACAACAGCCAAAGAGCTTTAAGGACCCGAAAATACTGATGCTCAACGTGGAGTTAGAGCTGAAGTCTGAGAAGGAGAACGCTGAAATTCGTATTGATGATCCAGCTAAGTACCAATCCATTGTCGATGCAGAGTGGAGAATAATTTATGAAAAGCTGGAAAAGTGTGTGGAGGTAGGTTCCGTCGGCTGCTCTGTAGTCCATCCCATGTTATTGGCTAAAAGACAGATGACATAGACTGGCGCGAAGATTATTCTCTCTAAGCTGCCTATTGGTGACCTGGCGACCCAGTACTTTGCGGACAGAGGTCTCTTCTGTGCTGGCAGAGTGTCACAAGAAGACTTAGAGCGGACTGCGAAGGCTTGCGGAGGTGTTGTTCAAACTTCAGTTCACGACATGAAGCCTTCTGTTCTTGGGTCTTGCGGGTACTTTGAGGAGAAGCAAGTCGGAGACGAGCGGTATAACCTGTTCACTGATTGTCCACATGCGAGGAGTGCTACTATCGTCCTTCGAGGAGGCTCGGAACAATTCATTGAAGAGTCACAGCGCTCTGTACACGACGCCATTATGATCGTAAAGAGAGCATTGAAGTCGTCAAAGATCGTGGCAGGTGGCGGGGCAATTGAGATGGAGCTTTCCAGATATCTAAGGGAATATTCCAGAACCATAGAGGGGAAGACGCAACTTCTCATAAATGCATATGCAAAGGTAACACCACCCGTCTTCGAACTTCCTTGGCAGCATTGATTAAGTTAAAGTCCATGCACGTAGGCCTTGGAAGTTATCCCACGGCAGCTTTGTGAGAACGCAGGTTTTGATACTTCCGAGGTGATGAATAAACTCCGCCAGAAGCACTACAAGGACCCAGAGGCTGGCAAATGGTACGGAGTGGACGTTAATAGTGGAGGCATCTGTGATACTTACGTGTCGAATGTATGGGAGCCTGCAGACAACAAGGTACAATCTAATTATCTCGTCCTGGTAACCCCTCTTCCATTCGCACTGAGCAAATGATCTTTTTCTAGACGAACTCCTTAGCAGCAGCCACAGAGGCAGCTTGCTTGGTTCTCTCAGTGGACGAGACAGTCAGAAACCCTAAATCAGAAGTGCCAGATGCAACCGGCGGTGCCCCTGGCGGACAACCCATGAGCGCTGCAATGGGAGGACAGGGCATGAGGGGAATGGGGATGCGTGGTAACCAGCTAGCCAAGGGTGTTAAGATGTTCAAGGGCAAGGGCGGGAAGTAAAGCAACCGAGCCTTCTCAGAATAGTGATAGAGCTTTTATGCACTGGGCTAGCAGCTCAGTTTAAATAAGGTGTTCCTGCCATGCTATTCTTTCGACGTGCTTGCTGGTCTCTGTTCCGTCACGCGAGAGTCTGCTATCGCGAAGTCTCTCTGCCAGCCCTACCAGCTCTTTTGAGCCTACTGAGGCTTCTTATTAGTCGTGCCTGCTATAGAAAGAACGAATGGATAGGGTTACAAGCTCAAAAGCGGAGAAGAGTGAGAGGAGTTGAAAGTTGTCAAGCGACGGAAACCCCAATAGCTCTCTAGCTGTTCTGTGGTACTTCTTCAGCGATTAAAGTGCACTGTGCAGAGGTCCGACTGCCTCTCTCTTTGCTAATGAAAGATTATACTTTTTTATAACTATTGGACTTTCGATCTATGGAGTCCTGGGCAGCTTCGTGGGGATCTGAGTCTGCCAAGGTGCGATACGAAGATCACTGGTAACCCGCGCCGAGGCGCTACCTCCTCCTTTGAATGCGACAAAACAGTGAGAGGACACAACAGGAACCGGTGACAGCAAGCGCTGCTGCTGGGATGGTAAGGTCTAGCAGTCAGTTGGCTGGGTACTTTGACCTTCTTCCTTCAGACGTTGGGAACTTTTTCTCCATCTTCGAGTATGAAGCTGCCGCTGATGAAGAAGAAAGCCAAGATGCCCAAGATTCGCTGTTGAGAAGAGGAACCTCTTGATGGCGCTGTCATGAGTGTGTCATGTGTTAACCCTTCCTGATTACTACCAGTAAAATCCTCTTTGTGATTTGTGCCAGCAGCAGCTCTTCGTCTCATTATCGATCGGATCATTTTTCCGGCCTCTCTGACCTTCGTAGCTATGGCTTGGGTGCCCATGTCATCTTCAACGGATGATGGAAGATGCTGTTGGACCATCACGGAAGATGGGGCAACGCCGCAGCGCCCTGCTCACAACGGCATGATATGCCGGTAGTGTGCCTGCTTCGTGACAAGGCCGTCACTAGCTAATGACATCTGCGCATCTCTGAGCAAGCCTTCACCAGTGTTCAGACGCTCCCCAGAAAGTCAACTCTTGACATCGGAGATGCCGAAGGACAGAGGATGCGCTGTGTGGTGAATGGCGTGAGATTACCGCTCCACCCTGGGGAGTGAGGAGAGATCATGTTATCGCCGGATCACCTAGTCAATTCAAACCCTCTCTTTCTGGAGTCTGAGATGCACCTTCTTTCCAACCTCACTCTGGCGCCGACGATAAGAGTCTTCAGGGACAACTGATGAGGTTGTCAAGAGTCCGCTTCTGGCAACCATGACAGCCTGGGTTGGAGAGGAACCCAGCGTGAAGTTCTCGTGATCCTGTCTTCGACAGAACCATGGCTGAGAATGGCCAGCGGGAAGCCGGAGCTGTGAGTGGCGCACGGCCCCTCGTCACTACGGCTGAAGTTCCTATGCTGGCGAAGACTGGTGCGGAACGGCAGGTGCAGTTCAACCTTGCGGAAGACCTGCCAAGTGCCGGTCGGAGGAAAAGTACGTTGCGGCCTACCGGGATTCAAACCAGTCCACACGAAGAAGACGAAGTCAGCGACTACCATGGAGGCTTCAATTTCAAGGCGCCCATTTCCTCTACGCATTCTGTCTTTTCCTTGACCGACGAACTGTCATCGGAATTACAAAGCCCTGCAGAGTTCTTTCCCACAAGTCGCTTTGCAGACAGAACGGCCAACGGAGGACTGTCTCGTTCCCGCTTCGCATTACGAAGCAGATTCTCCTCTATCACCGAGATCCCTGCAGGAAGTATCGCTCCTCAATCTGCTCGGCCAACTACGGGTTATGAGCGTTATAGAGGTAGGCGGTGTTGAGCTTCTGTCAATTTTGGGAATATTCTCAGTCCTGACCTACGGATAATAATATTGATTGCGCACATGAGCACCAATTCGGCTATCGAGGTGGATCTCATCGAGTGTATTTAGCTTTGCGTGTGCTCTGCTGGGCTCTTCTTTCTGCCAGCTTGAAGAAAAGTTATCAGCATTGCTGTCTAAGGGCTGGCCCGATCTAACCATGCTTTCTGAACCCTCTTTCTCACTCTATTCCCTTCCGGTGCTAGGCTGGGTTGATGATGTCCCCGAAGAGGGCCTCAGTTCTGAGTCTCTTAACTTCGTAGCGCCCGACGCAGTTGTTCCTTTTGACGAGATTGTCGACCCCTTCAGGTGCTTACCCTCCTTTACTTCTAATCACCATAGCTTAAAATACCAGGGCGTTGTCTTCTCTTCACCTTCCGCTCCATCAACTCATCTCCGTTGGGGACATTTAGGTACACCATACAAGAATCTGTTTCTCAAACACAACCGAAGACCATTATACACTTGGCCGGAGATTGTGCCACCAAGTATGGGGAGGGACCCGCCTTTCTCCTTTCACACCGCTCGTCCTCTGTTGTAGCTCCGCTAGAGGATGTAGTCCATCAAGGCATGGTCTTTCATGGGCTTTCGTGGCAGGCTTATTATGACAAGGCTATCGAATTCGCTCTGACCTTAATAGTCATCGGCTTTGCACCCCGTCAGAGCGTTAACATGCTGGTGTCCGAGCATTTGGTAGAACTATATATCGTTAACTTGGGCACAATACTTGCAGCTGGTAAGCCTTGAGGCCCGGGATCGGAGAGCTCTGTAGCGTGACAATTTTCCTGAAGTATTCGGCTTTTCTTCACTATCCAAAGTCCTTCTAGCCAGCATCTCTTGACAAAGCAGGCGCTCTAAGCATTGACGCGGTAGTCCCTGCTAATGACAATACGTATCATGCTTCTTTGCTGATTAGGTGTATCGGTTATATTAGAACAGGGACGCTCTACCTCGGACTACGTCCAAGTAGCCAAAGACACCGGAGCCAGCATTCTTGTTGTTGATACTCCAAGTCATTTGGCCACGTGCATTGAGTGTATGGATCAGGTAAGCTAGCTGTCTCCGCAGCCATTTGGCTCTCTATCGAATATTGTGGAACAAACTCTTGCTAACCAGCTCCTTCCCTTCAGTATCCATTTCTTGATGTACGCTGTGTTGCTTTCACCATCGTCTATCAACGTCAAATTAACTCCTGGGCTAAGTCATCTCACTCTGGCGTTTTCGGTTCAATGTTTCACCAAGGTGGACAGCATAAGCGCGATTATTCTTCTCAAGGGCACAGTGGAAGAGGCCAGGATTCCCCAGAGTGGTGACTTGCCTGTCTTTACCTTAGCCAACTTCCTTTTACTTGGCAAGGAGGTGGATCCGGGAGAGCTGTGGACCAGGAGCGCCTTTGTGCATCCGGATGATTGTGCAGTTATTACCTATGTCTTCCCTCTTGGAGGCAAGCCCTTTGGCATGCAGTTCAGCCATGACAACATTACCTTTACGGGTATGCTCTAAGGGAGTTAGAACATTAGCATTCGAACAAATGTCTGTTCTTAGATGCCCCTGTGAAGGGCCATAGCGACCCTATTTGTATCCCATTAGAGTAAGGCTTATTGTTGGTTTCTCTCTCCATTGCTTTAGCATCAGTATTAGCCACTGTCATGGGTGATGTAAACGCCAGGGACAGGATGATTGGCTTTATGCCTCTCCACGATATCCTTTGTCAGGTACGTGCCGCCGGAAGGAAATCTGTCTGGTCGGCCAGGAGTGTCTGCAGATGCCTGAACCATCTTTCTTCTCTGGCTTCCTCTAGATGATGGAGATCTACCTTCCTTTAAGCTGCGGAGTACCCCTCGCTCTTGCCCCAGGAGACCCTTTTCAAGGGACACTAGGGGCTACTATTCTCTCTTTCAAGCCTACAATCTTCTTTGGCTCTCCCTCAGTTTATCATAAACTTCTCGGGAAACTGTTGGTGGTCGAAACACAGCTTGGAGCTCTGGATAGGAATATGCTAGCGAGTAGGACGTTGCTCTATCACCCAACCTTGGCCACTCAGGCTCGTGACGATCTTCACACAGTTCCTACATCGATCTCTGCCCTTGTTTCTATTGATTGTCTGTTTGGATATAGACGCCGAGCCTTGCTCGTGTTTTCCTTGATCTTCACGTGGAACCAGTTGATTCATTTGCTAACGAGTTCATGGTCTTATGAAGAGGCACGAAGATCCAGCCTTCGGATGGCGAAGGAGTCCCAATTCACCGCTATAGGGGATAATAAGGCAGGCAAGCATCCTATAGACATAATTAGGAGCCGGATCCTTAGGAAAATGAAGAGATCGGTTGGGCTAGAGCACTGCAGAGTCGCATTTTCTGGTAAGAGTGATGTTTGCTTTTCCACGTGAACGCTTAGTAGGTGGCAGATCCCGTAAAATCACCAGAAGATGGAAGGGCAGTGAGGGAGGAGAGAGCGTGTGAGAGAGAGAGAGAGAGGCAATAACATCCTTGGATAGAATGAGATTTGGAGGAGCGATATTCACGGGAGAGAAAAGGAACTCGTCACCCCACGAAGGTGAAAGATAGGAGGCATGATGTTGCGATTGAGGGCATGTTCTCTGGACTGAGCTCTCTTTCTTAGGCCTTGCAATGATGGACCCCAAGGATGTCGCGCACTTTATATCTCTAGGTCTCCCGGTTTTTGAGATTTACTCTTCACCGCAATGCACAGGAGTAGCCGCACTCAACAGGTAGGCAGGAAGTAACAACAGCACCGCTAACTAGCAATGGGAGGAACTGGCTGCAAAGGGGATGAGGAGCCGCTCAACTAGTGCTACGCTTGGAGTGTGTGCGCACTGACTATTGGCGCTTCTTGTACCATTGCCCGCCGGCACCAAACTCAGACCGAGAGTGTGGAAGATGGGGACTGTGGGCCGAGAACTACCAGGATCAGTTCTCCTAGCATCTCCACTATCAGGGGTAGGCTTTTGATGTCTACTTCTTCCTTCCGCAAATGGATGACAGAGCCAAGTTTCACTGTTAATGCCCGTGTTTGAGCCAAATGTTTCACTCACTGAAATTCTTGCCTCCTTAGGAGCTGCGCTACAAGGGCCGGAATGTTTTCATTGGATATGTGAACGATCCTTCTCGTACCCAGGTATACAAGTCGCCGTTCTATCTCAACCCTTCCTAGCTAGAACGCTGCACTTCAGTACTTCCTGCCTAGTGCCGGGTTCGGATGCACTAAAGACCTTTAATGTATGCAGAAACTCTTCGATCCACATGGCTGGCTTCGTTTAGGAGAGTATGGTGCTCTAGACAAGGATGGCTGCTTGACATTGCAACCCACCTGTTCGAGTCCCATCATATTGGCTGACGGAACGGAGACTGTTCCAGGTATGAGCAAATAGTGAATTTCTTTCCCGTGCTTTCTTCTACCCGTTTCGGCAAGTGTGCATCGCTTACTCAATGCCGGAACGCCATCCTATCTTTCGTTACCGGCTGTGACTGCGATCCTTATCGGGCAGGATGCGAGTCACCCACTCTATGGACCATGTACTATCAATTGGTTTGCTCGCACTTTACATCATCCACCTTTAAACCGCTACAATACTCTTTGCTTGCCTGATCATTTGGTGGTTCCAAACCTCTGACCGCCTAACACTATACAGATGCCCTAGAGACAGCAGTGAGAGACGAATTGCCCGAGATATCTCACGCTGTCGTGCTCGGAGATGGGAAGCCCTTTTTGGTACTTCTGCTTACTCTCAAGCAGACGCTAGACAAAGATGGACGCTCCAGTGGGACTCTTGCATCTCAGGTCGAAGAAAGTCACCAACATTTCTGTTTTCTCTCGGGCCATTGGCGTCTTGCTCGCTGCCTTTGCGACGCCATCGGGCTTTGATTTGAAAGATCTGTCCTCAGCACCTCTACCTTCAATCGAGTCCACCCCCATTTCGTGGTACTCGTTTCTTGAACCTGATTATGAAAGAAGAAACTTAATGCGCATCTGCAGGTAGTTGACAAATCACTTCAGTTAGGGAGCACGGCGTCGAAGATGGAGGAGGTAAGATGGTGGGCCTTCTGTCGATCCTAGGTCCCCGCTTCAGGTATTCTGGCTCTTATACGCTTCTCTAGCTTGTCTTGTTCTATATACAAGAAGCTATGAAGAGATATTTTGGTTGACGTTGGTGTTATCTCTTTTCTTGTCGCTTCCAGCTGGTACTGGATGCCAAATGGGGGAACTACATAGATAATGGCATTCGAAAAGCAAACAGGTACGCCACATCACTCCCGGTGATTGATCCCCAGACAATCTTGGCACGAACTGAGCGGTACTAGCAGCCTCTCTATACTCTCCGGCAGTAGCAAAGAGATGGCGGATTATGGGCAAAAGGGGGAGAAACCTGCCATAGTCTAGACGCTCCTTGCCTAACGTCGCTTCTCTAGAGGTGTATATGGCTCGAACAACCACCGCATCAGCAAGTGGGCGCTGCTGCTGGACGAGTTTTCAAGAGAAGACGGGGAGCTTGATGATCACGATAGAGTCAACAGGATTATTGTACAAGAGCGATACAAGGAGGTTATCGACTCACTGTATACATAGATAGGAGTTAGGTGTATATTTGTTAGGATCAGGAGACCGATAAGGAACTCAAAGACGGCGGGAAGGGAAAGCTGGTCTAGGTTAACATATTAGACTATTTATTGGGCACGTGTAGATGGACATAGCAGGACGCTGTCTGGGCGCAGCTACCTGGGAGGAGCTAACTGGTCGAACGCAGTAAGCATGGATAAATGACAAAGAGAGAGGTGAAAGAGGAAGAGGCAGCATCGGAGGACGGGCAGCATGCTATGAAACTGTTTTATCATTGAATATGATCCTAAGGCCTTCAGCGGGCCGTATACATATACAGGGTTATCACTGTCATACTAAGGGATTGGCTTGATCTGTTCCAGGAGAGAAAGAAACAGAATAAGCTTGGAGGTCTCTGAGACAGGTTGGCCCTTTTCATCTTACCTTAAAATGAAGGCTGATAAGGGAGAAGACCAAGCATTTGAGATCCTGCACTAGATAGTAGAAAATCCTTAAGCCTTCTGGATCCTTGCTGTCCTGTACGTCCAGCAACGAGCCAATTTTGGAGCACTGTTGATGAGAGTAGGGGTGAATGCCCGAAGCAAGGCGGAAGACGAACGACATTAGCATGAGGTCACTGTCACACTAGGAACGCGCAGTCATATCCTAGTTGTGGCCCGGAAGTAGCGTCAGATAGAAGCTAAGAGCTATCAAGAAGAAGGAAAACAGAGCGACGGGTCGTGCTAATCATCTGACCGTGAAGGAGATGTGCTCATTCCCGATGAGAATCTCCAACTCTTGGCGTCCAACCCTGTCCGGCTCTGGCCAGTTATGATCATCTTCCTTTGTGATCTCACTGTCCTCAATTATCCGCTTTACCTCCGCCAACACAGCGGGAGTAACGTGCACTAGGTTTTGACGATAGAGAAGCAAAAGCTATTAAATTAAGAGCAAGGGAGGGGTAGACCACAGCCACACGCTGAGCTCAACCATGTACCCAGTCTCAAGCCTCAAGTGGCCGCAACAGCTAAGTTGAAGGTAGGCGGATATATAGCTGGTCTAGCTTCCGACTGAATGAGAGGAACCAAAAGGACACGCTCTAGTCTATCATTCCAGTTGAGCTTCTTCAACGTACCCATTTTCCTGATCATGACGTCTCTCTTGTAGTTTGAGTTGTTCGCATACCGCAGAGTCCCATCGGGCCGGAACTCGAACTCCATAAATTCATGGCCGAACTTTCCTTTGTGTCCGACACTGTAAGGCAACGGAGACGTTAGGAAAAGCTGAGGACACACACACACACCTAAGGGAAGATTCCTTGACACGAGCTCAATCAAGAACTGCAACTTACTAGTATCTGCAGTAGAACTCCTCTTGCTTTGACATCTTTCCTTCTTTAACGTCTATCTTAGCAAGGCCAGATCTCCTTATGACTTCTGAGCTCCGGCAAAGAAGAACACACAGGGACGAGCAGGTGTCGGCCGCAGAGCCAAAGGTCAAGCGCAAGAAGCAGCCAAGAGAACTCCAAAACTACGAAGTTTGCGGCACGAGTACCAGCGGCAAAGACTCCGCTTTCATGTTGAAGAGGGACTCCACACGCCTTGCCAGCTATCTTATGAGGTTTGTATGGACTAATAGACGGCTGAAAATACCATAAGGCGGAGTTGTGGGTGCAATTCTCCTTCAGGTCTCCTCCTGGACTTGTGGATATTGGATTTCCTGAGACGGTGATGTGAAGCTTCCTATGTGGAGCTTCCTGAATCTGGAGCTCGGAAATCTGTGAAGAACTTTTATTGAGTCTCCTACCGCCAAACTTTCCCACAGGAGAGAGGATCCTCAACGCCATTGGAGTGGGTATACGGGCTAGAAAGATGAGCACAAAGCCAGGCCAGGAAGCTTCCAAAAAGAAGACGCCATCCGACTTCCTAAGGTCGGTTGTCGGAAGACCGGTGGTACGTCACAGTAACCCTGCACCTCAGACCTTTTCGTCGGGACAATGCTACAGCTGAACTCTCTTTCGACAGATTGTCAAACTCAACTCTGGCGTTGATTATAGAGGTAATTTGGCAGTAGATTATTCATCTCCAAGTTTCAAAAGAAACTAACCAGAGGCTGCTCTCAGGCGTTCTCGCCTGCTTAGATGGCTACATGAATATTGCGATGGAACAGACGGAGGAATACGTCAATGGGCAATTAAAGAATAAATATGGAGATTGCTTCATCAGAGGGAACAACGGTAAGCACCCGAAAAGGACCTTAGCGCATGTGTCTGGCTCAGCTAACCACTTTTCTTTCTCTTCACCATAACGGACGGACTATCTAGTGCTTTACATTTCCACCGCACAGCGGCGATAAGGTTTCTATGGGTGTAGAAGCCCTACTTTAACGCGGAATAGTCATCCTTACGTCTGAACGTCTCTTGCCTCTTCCTTTTTATTTCCCTCTGGCTCGCTCTTGGCCAGTTCCATGTCGTATGTTCTCTGGCACCGGAATAGCTTCATATTACTGCTAAGAATACTTCATAATAAGTTCAAGCTGAGTGCAACCACTATGATGCAAGATAAAGATAGCCAAGGACGTAGCCGACAAAAAGATTTGCTTATTTCAGGCCTTGGTGCCGTTTGCCATAGCCTTCTGTTCCCCGTCCCCACTGACAGGGACAGGTGTTGATGAGCCTTCATGACCTAATGGAGCCCCTGAGAGCCTGACACTCTTCAGATGTGCCGGCAGGAGCTTCTCTATGGCAGCAGGATTTGTTGAGAGTTCTGCAGGGTGATTGCACGGCACAACATAATAAGAGGAGACAAGGTTAGAGTGAGGTGGTACGCCACTTCGGTCCTTCCTTCAATTATTAGGACTTACCTTGGGCAGAAAAATCAAAGAGTTCAGGCAGAGGGCGGCCGTTAGGCAGCTTCGCATCCAGAAGTCTACGAAGAGCAAACGAGCGAAGAAGACAGAGAGAGATTATAATTAGCACAAGAGATATTCAATTACAGCTGGACGGTGGTCCGCCATGGAGAAGGAAGGGGCGCAGTAATGGGCGCTGGATGCGACAACAAGCCCAGCTGCAAACGCTGAACAGAATTCTGAGCTGGAAGAAAGCACATTGCTAAGAACGAATAACTCGTGTAACAACTATTCTGCTACATTCATCCCCGTGTCGCACCGTCCATTCTAGGTATAACATTATCGCTGCTCACCTGAGCTCGTCAAAGAATGGATGGGCCATCGCGTCAAGTAAACTCATTCTTTTTGTCGGTTCGTAGGCCAGCAAATGTGCCACTAAATCCATCGCCTCAGGAGGTGTTCTCGATCTGAAGACTTTGTGCCAGGGGTGGGCCTTGATCTGTGGAAACTTGAATTCGGTGTAGTTTGGGTTCATAGCCTGAATCTCCTCGCGAGTAGGAGTGCCCAGCACCTGCAAAGACCAAAGTGTATGTGAGGACAAAAGTTCGCCATCAGTGTGGAGGTATACGAGCAAGAGCTGGGCGGGGGGAGAGGGGAGAAGAGAAGTGAATATGTTACTCGTGTAGCCTCCTGACGAGCAAGGCGTTGGCTCTTTGACGAGCTATTCCTGATTTAAGGCCGTACCTTGATGATCTCAACTAGCTGGTCGACCCCGCTCTCTCCCGGAAACAGAGGTTGCCCCAGGAGTAGTTCAGCACAAACACAGCCTAGAGACCAGACATCTAAAGAAAATAGAACAATCAAGTAAGCACAGTGCTGACTTTGACTATGGCCCTCTTTGGATCCTCTCGTCCATAAACCTTTTCCCCAGCCTCTCTACCGCCTTATCTGGTTTTGCCCTGTGACTTGTACTACGTGGCCAGTCTCTTCTACCGTTAACAGATAAATCTTCTGCCTGATGCAGGTCACATTATTACCTATGGCAGTAGTGTAGTCTGTCGACCCAAAAATGAGCTCCGGGGCGCGGTAGTACCGGGAGCAGATATATGAGACATTTGGTTCTCCTTTCACTAGCACCTTCGCACTGGAAAAGCTAGCGTTAGAAAGACTGATGGTAATAGCGAAGAGGATGGAGATCAAAAGCAGATCCGGTCATACTGGCAGAGAAGCGATCAATAAGAGAGAAAAAGATCACGCTGTATATACCTTCCAAAGTCGCACAGCTTTAAGACATGACTGGTAGGATCGACCAATAGATTTTGTGGCTTAATGTCTCTGTGGCAAATTCCTAACGAATGAATGTAGGCCAAGGCCCTTGATAGTTGATACATATAGAGCTGCAAGGGACGAACCGAGAAAAAGAGCCTTTAGCATGATCCAAAACGGAAAGTTTGAAGGAAGGTCGCTCTGCAACAGTGAGGCAGATAGGGAGAGCTTACCTTGACGTAGATAAGAGGTAAAATCTGCTTCGCCTTTTGGTACTGGCGTGCAATGCTGTACACCGTCTCCGGCACATACTCCAGGACGAGGTTCAGGTACAGCTCGTCGGGCTAGTAGAGCACCAGTTAGTATACTAGTAGGCAGGATCTGACTGTAGTCTGGATCTGACTGTAGTCATCACGCCCTCCTTATGACGCCCTCCTAGACCTTTCTTACTGTATGTGCCTCCGATTCCTGTCGCTGTTCTATCGTTTGGCCCTTCTTTTCCAAAACCTTCATCCCCCTTGACTCTCAAATAGGTACAACCGTTAGGCACCTGACCTTAACACGCTCAGAGCGTCTACTGGCATAACGCTACATCAGGCCCAATAACATCCCTGGATTCATTCCTGTCTATTGGCCTCCCTACCTTATCTCCATTAGAGTAGAAGCAATGCTTAAGCTGTACGATGTTCCTATGGTCTAGTTGTCGCATGATCTGCAGCTCACGGTTCTGCATTCAATTAGAAGGGTGTAAGCTCAAAATGCAGGGACGGAGAGATGTGTGCTATAAAGAGGGGAAACAGATGTAAGAAGGCAAACCTTAAAACGCTTATCTTGCAAGACTTTCTTGATTGCCACCACCTCTCCAGTCTCTACGACGGTTGCCTACAAGAGAGTGACATAGACAGAGTGGGAGTCCCCATATCAGATAGACAGAAAGTAAAGCAACATTGAGTTAGCGTCCTAAGGAGGCTTATAGGCGTGATGAGGTTTTGAGGGAGAGATCTAAACATCAAACAACAATGGAGAGAAGGGCCTCGACCTGGAGAGATCTGAACGTTAACTGCACCAAGACTAGGGCAGATTAACATACCTGAAAGACTACTCCAAAGGAACCGTTCCCGATAATCCTCTCGGCTGAGTATGAGATAGTTTGGCCCTAGCCAGCAAGGTTTAGTATATCTCTGCCAATTACTAGCTTGAAAAAAAGCAGAGAGAGTACACCTAATAGAGGAGACGAAGAGTAGTGGTGTCCTACAGACTGCAAGGTGCTACACAAACAAGCGCTAGCGGATAGAGGCACGAAGAAGTGAGAGCGCAGGGGAGAGGGGACAGGCAGAAGGAGGCAGGAGGAAGGAGGGAACGGAAGAATAGTGCGGAACAAGAAGAGGAAAACGGTGTCCAAAGTGAAGGCAACGTATGGGCTGGTTCCTACATCTGAACGAGGGGATTTCTTCTTCCGGCTAGCAACACTGCTGCTATCCCGCTGACCCTTCTCCTCATGGTCAGCAGATGTCAAGGACGATCCTGCCTGAGGCTGGAGGTCACCTGCTTCAGGTTTCCTAGGGGCGGGAATATCAGTACTTAGTGGGGACAAGGAAAGGTGAGAGGAATGTGACACATCGAGCGGTAGGTGTCTGCAAACCCAGCGGGGCACAGCGGTAAGGAGGATGGAGTTTCAAATGCCTCCATGCAACGGCGGCTTACTTCTCCATATCTCCCCTCAATCAAGCTGCCGAAAAATGTCTGCGCACATTAGAATTCTTCAAACATCATTTGACCAGAGGAGCTTCTCACTTCGTTGACCTATAGATCGCGGTCCATACGGGTCAGCGGGCCATAAATAAGAGCAAATGTAGTTCAAAACGGATGAGCAATTGGTGGGAAGTATAAGTATAGCAGGGACGTCGGTGGAGCGAGCAAATGCTAAGAGCAGCCAAACTTTGTCCAATGCCCCTCTAGCACCTTACATCTGACAATATCTGGGCGGGCGATCTGCGATACAGGGCTCCAGAGCCTTTCTTAACCTGATGGTGACCGCCTGGATGCTCGTTCTCTCCTCCCGTCGGCGCTATAATGGGCTTTCAGAGCGGGCTGTAGGACGTGGTGAAGCTTGAGGACCTTCCTCCTCCTTGATCTTCAAAGCAAGCAGGTAAGGTTGCTCCTCTTCCACTTGACTTGATCCTCCTCTAATCGACAACTTCGTTTCTTCCAGCTTTCAAAGCTTTCTGCCATCCTTTTACATCTTTTTAGCTCTCTCTCTCTCTCTAGCTTCCCACTTCTTTCTCTCT